>APFE030419227.1:84614-139055 GCA_000404065.3 Pinus taeda
TCTCTCTCTCTCTAGCCATACTAGTAACATTATAAACTCCCTCCAAATTGTGAAGCCATAAATCAAAAGGTTAGAACTATGGCATGCAGATGGAATGGATAGGTTATAGGTGGAGGAGAGTTTCGTATTCCTTGGTATTAACACATCAACACCTCAATTAACTGGTGTGTGAGTCCAATAAGAGAAATAAAGTAAAAATTGAAATGAGGAAACCATGATAATAGGTTACCTAAACAATATTCCAGGTCAGGGGCTAATTGTTCCACTCCATGGAAAGAAAAAAAAAAAGAGTTAGTCACAAGCTTAGTTGCAAGGATATCATGTTTAGTAAACTATAACTATAAGATAATTTTCTACTCAAACCTTATACCTGCAACAACAGAAAAAAGCCTTTGGCCACTAGCTTAGGATAAGTTGGAAAAAAACAATCTTAACTGAGTGAAAGGAAAATAGTTTCAGTTCATAAATTCCATGAGGAAAATGAACCCTAGAATGAGCATATTTGTAACAAGGAAAAACAAACTGATATTGTGGAATTACCCAAGTTCATAGTATTCTTATTGAAAAATTAGGACTATGGAATGGATAAGTTTGGGTATAATGAACTTCAAGGTAAAAAAAATAAAAGGCAAATGAAACCTTAAGAAAACCCTATTAGTTACAGAATTCTAGAGGCGAACATTCAGGATGTAAATGGCCTTAGAAGTGGGGGGTAGGCAGGGGGAGGGGCGGATGGGGGTAGTTATCCTAACCAAATGATAGGACGCATTACAAGGCAAAGGCATTGTTTTCATAAAATCAAGTCACAAACATGAGTTCATAATTATATAATTCCCATAAACTCAAATTAATCTTTGGTCCAAAATATAATGTTTTTTATGATAACAAGCAATAATGGTACCGTAACAACATCTATTTGTAGGACAATGGAAATTCTAATAGATTTCATTTAGAACATTGTGGTTTCAACATTAGAGAAGGATCATTATAAATATGTCATGAATGTAAGGTAACATATGGTATGCTTCCCTATATTTTATTCAAAACCTTTTATTTTTTGTAACCAATATCATTTTGGCCTAAGAGGCTAAGTAGAGCCATGATAGAATACTTGAAGGTTTCAGAAAATCAATTGGGTAGAAGATACACTCCGCTTGTAAAATTCACATAAAATGTAAGATCTAAACTTAATGGTTCTTGAAATGGAACTCTAATTATTATGAAATGTACAATTTGACGTTGGGAACTTAACTTGTTGAATAATATTTGTTTTCTTCCATGGTACAGTTAAAAAAAAAATGAGATCATTATGGGAAGTAAATTTAAGGTTCTTTACATATGGTATTAGATTTGTACGTTACAATACTATGTCCTATGAGACCGAATATAGCTAAAATAAAAAATAGTAAACCTTTTTCACATGATGAGAAACCAAGTAAATTTATGTGTTATACAACAAAGGCATAGATAAGTAAAAGATGTATGTACTATGAGTAAATTGATATAATTATATGAAATCCGTTTGTAAAAATACTAACTAGTTATTGTTGGGATACCATTACATATAGGAATATATATGTTGGGTATTTATTAGTGTAAGCAACTTTCTGTTAAAATTGATTGAGAAATAATACATGCTAACTAGTGGACTCTATTCCATGATTGTTTGAATATTTAGTAGATAAGGAAACTTGTAATATATGGAAGTAAGAAAGTAGTTACAAAGCCAAGATAAGAAATGCATACATGTGTGGATATGTAGGGAAAATTTACCTAACTTAATATATTAAAGAGTTAGTAACAATAGATGGATATGTGCATGCATAAGTTGGGATATTACCTATGAAATTTATGAAAATTATATCACTGCAGCGACTGATTTACTTTTCCTACGTATTCCACAATAAGTTATTCATGAAATTACTTCAATAAACATTAAAATAAATATTGTTGTAGATATCACACTGTAATACAAAAACAAACATATGCACAAGAATCAACACAATGACAAAGTTATTTTGGACAATAGTGCCTAAAAAAACCCAATGTAGGAAATTTGGTGCAGCAAGGGAGGTTTTTATTATTCAACGATTCTTCAGTACAATAGGGTGCCAAACTGGCTTACCCATAGAAAGAAATAATTCTCCAGTAGTTATCCTAATTCCAGCGTCAGTAGGGCTGACCTCTGTGTGGCTCTCCAACCCTCTACGTCAGCCTCTGCTTGACTGCGTCAATCCTCGTCCTCTGTGTGTTACCCACACAAGCCCAACTATTGACTGCACAGTCTTCTGCTTCCTCTGCATCTACCTCTCTTGCCTCAGTCTCGATCTTCAATGGCTAATTTCACCTCTCTACTCCATGCTTACTGCCTCCTAACTACTCACCAGACCACTATCAATTTCATAGCTAACCCCACTCCAGAAATTGAATTGACTGGTCTCCCTCAGTGTGTTCTCCAAGTGACCCTCAAGCCTCCTCTTATACATTTCTCGTTGGCACATCAACGACCGAGATCAAGTCCCTAATCAATAGCTAAGATTATATCTAGCTTGATCCATGTATTTTGGACCATTCTAACACAATTTTATATTAATTCACATTAATATTTTATTTTCCCTAAGTTCAGACTTAGGGACTACATTAAAAATATTAATTATTTTAATATCTCCCAAACAGTTTAGAATATTCCCAAACCCTTTCTAGGTATTGGAGATCTCATGTGCCATAGCCTCTCCACCAATTTTTGTGGTTAGAGCACATATGATGCTACCCCAAATGAACAATCCCTCTTAGCAAGGACTATGTTGTAGTAATACTCCTCAATAAGCATCACTTTGATCATCTACCATTGGTCCCTATGTTGATGCTAGGCCTATTTCCCAACATCCTCTGCACTGATGTATCCTTTACTGCTACACATGGCCCTGCCACTACCACTATTGCATCTGTACTCCAACTCCCTCTACATCTGTGTTGTTGTTGGTCCTTTCTCCCAACACTCCATCCACACTACAACTCCCTCTACATCCTAGATGTTATTACTCACATTTCATCTACTAAAATGTGTTCTTTACCATCCCCATCTTTTCCCTAAAGTAGTCAAACTTATTCCTTCCAAGGGCTTGGTGAGGATGTTTGCCACCTGTTCTCTTGTAGGAGTGTAGCTCAACTGTACATCTCCTTGTTGGACGCATTCCTTGAAAAAGTGACACCCGATATCAATATTCTTTGACCTATCATGAAACACTTGATTCTTAGAGAGGTTGATGTAGCTCTAATTATCGCACATGATCTTGGTCACCACCATATTCCTTCCTGATAGGTTCACAAGAAATTTTCTAAACCATATGGCCTCACACGAAGTTGTGCTTGCCACGACATATTCTGCCTCAGAAGAGCTCAAAGCCATAGAATTCGGTTTCCTATTCTACCAGGAGGTCATTCCTGACCCAATGTTGAAATAGTACCCATAGGAACCTTTCTGATCCACTGAGCTTCCTACCCAATCTGCATCAGTGAATACACACAATATGATATCCTTATTCTTAGTGTACAAGAGTCCATAATCAATTGTTCCCTGTAAGTACCTAAGAACATGTTTGGATGCTACCTAGTGTGCCCTCTTCGGTTTGACCATGAACTGACTAAGGGATTTGACAGCATAGAAAATGTCTAGCCTGGTATTGACCAAATATATCAGGGACCCTATGAGCTACCTGTATAGGGTGGGATTGATAGACTTGTCTTTTGATGCGTCAATATTGTTTAAATTGGTGATCATTGGTGTAGCCATAGGTCTACAGTCCTCCATCCCAAATATTTTCAGGATTTCTGTAGCATAGCTCCCTTGCCCAAGGAAGATTTCTCCGTTCTACTACCAAACTTCCAACCCTAGGAAGTAGTGCATTCATCCCAAATACTTCATATCAAATTTTATGGCTAGATTCTTCTTGTAATCCCCAATGATACTGGATGATCTTGTCAGAAAGAGATCATCCACTTACAATAATAAGATTAACATCTCATTCTCTACAACTAGATAGTAGAGATTTAGATCTATTTAACTCTTGAAAAACCTCATCTTTTGCAGGTAGCCATCTATTCGACCATACCATGCTCTCGATGCCTGTTTCTACCTATACAAGGCTTTCTTCAATATGCATACGTGAGACTTCTTCTCATGAGTTTCAAAGACCTTTGGTTGTTCAATGTATACCTCCTCTTCTATTACCCCATTTAGAAATAACATTTGGACATCCATCCGATGGATCTCCCATCCCATTTGGGCTGCAAGAGATATCACAGTTCTAATAGATGTATACTTGGCTACTGGGGAGAAGTTCTCCTCATATTCAATCCCTCCCTTTTGGGCATACCCCTTAGCCACAAGCCTGGACTTATATTTCTCAACAATGTCATCTACAGTGTATTTGATCTTGTAGATCCATCTTGAACCTACCACTAATCTATCTTGAAGCCTTAGCACCACCTCCCAGACATTGTTTACCATTATTGGGTTGTATTCCTTCACCATCACATCAATCTAAACCTAATGTTGAGTTGCCTCCTTGAAACTAGTAGGCTCTCCATCCTGAGCTCTTAATGTCCGATAGCTATCTAGCTATTTTCTCTCCCTCTTATTGTTTCTTAGAGCACCGATGAATTCCTTTGCATCTCGTATAATTTGATGAAGTTCCTTGCTAGTTCTTCCTTTTCTAGCAGGTGCTTTTGCACGCTCCTCCTCCTCATCCAAAGAATATTCCTATCCTAAGGAAGAATTCTTTACTTCTTTTGGTTGAAGAGGATTAACCAACGACTCCTTTTTCGACTTCTCCTTAGAAGGCATCTCGTCATATCTTCTAAAAGCATTGTCCTCCATGAACTTTACATCTTGTCGTACTAATACCTTCCTGCTCCCTAGAAGATAGATTTTGCATGCCTTAGTGTTCTCTCTATATCTCATCAGATATCCTTTTCCACAATCTAATCCAGCTTTTTCCTCTTTTCTTTAGGTATGCATCAATATGATAAAATCCAAGATATCCTAAAATGACTGACTTCCGTGTGAAGAAATTCCCTATAGTAATCTTGCCTAATGCCTAATGAGGAGTCCTATTCTGAACATAGACTGTTGTGTTGCATGCTTTCGCCTATAAGAATTTTGGCATATCTTGATCATACATCATGGCCCTAGTTGCTTCTACAATAGTCATGTTCTTTCTTTCTACTACCCCATTTTGTTTCGGATTGCAGGGAGTTGTCCACTCTATTTGATGCCCTCCTTAGCACAAAAATCATTGAAGTATTTATCAACATATCCGCCACCATTATCTGAGTGCAAAACTTTTATTTTCTTCCCAGTCAGATTCTCCACCATAGCCTTGAACTCCTTGAATCAACTGAAAACCTCATCCTTGGTTTTCTTAAAATGAATCCAAGTTTTCCTTGAGTGGTCATCAATGAAGGTGAGGAAATAATCGGCACCACTTAGAGCTTTGATAGACATAGGTCGAAAAATATCTGAGTGTATCAATCCTAGTACACTCTTCGCCTTGTGTTTGCTCCTAGGAAATGTTGCCTTGGAATACTTTCCTAGAGCACATCCCCTGCATACATCATCTTATTTCATACTCAAATCCAGAATTCCAGTTACAGTGCTCCTAAGAATTCTCAAAGCTCCATGGTGAAAGTGACCCATTGATCTACGCCATAGTTCATTCAAGTCCTTGTCTCCAGACTACCTATTATTGCCATTGGAGATTCTAGTTGTAATATATATGGTTGATTACTTTTGATCCTGATCTGCACTTTCTTTTTCCATCTTGGGTGTTTGACATATACCTTATCCTTGATGAAGTAGATGTCATAGCCCTTGCCTTGTAGTTGTGATACAAAAAGTAATTTCATCTCCAATCCCAGTACATGCAACACATTTGTAGTACGGAACCATTCTCTTGATTCTGTCTGAAAGACTACGGTACCCTTCCGTATTAGAGTACACTTTGCCTTGTTCCCTATGGTGATATTAAAGTTCATCCTCTCTTCTCAATATTCTGAGAAACACTCCCTGATTCTCGTCATATGCCACGAGGCTTCACTGTTTATATACCATACTTCTGATGATGTAGCACTAATCATATAGACCACTTCTTCTTCCAACCTGGAACCTAACATAGAGAAATGAACATCTCTTTCTCTTGTGTAATCTTCTGAAGATCTGTGTGAGTCCCCTAACGTGGATTCCTTTGCATCGTGCACTCAACCCATAATCAATTTTCCCTTCCTATCTCTAATTACTCCCTCTGATAACATGTGAAAATTCTATCACTGTAGCAACTGATTCACTTTTCCTGCTTATTCCACAATAAGTTATTCATGAAATTACTTAAGTAAACATTAAAATAAATAATACTATAGATATCACACCATAATATAGGAACAAACATATGCACAAGAATCAATACATTGACATAGTTATCTTGGACAAAAATCCTCAGAAAAACAAAATGCAGGAAAACCAGTGTAGCAAGGGAGGTTTTTATTTTTTAGCAACTCTTCAGTACAATAGGGTGCCAAACTGGCTTACCCATAGAGAGAAATAATTATCCAGCACTTCTCCCAATCCCACTGTCAGCTTGGTTGACCTCTGCATCACTCTCCCACCCTCTGCGTTAGCCTCTACATGACTGCGTCAGCCCAGGGCCTTTCAGCATCAACCACATAGGCCCAACTAGTGACTGTGCAATCTTCTGTTGGCTCTATGTATGCCTCTCCTACCTCAGTGCTGATCTTCAGTGGTTGATCTTGCCTCTTTGTTCCATACTTTTTGCATCCTGACTGCTCACCAAACCACTGGTTCAATTTCTCAGCTAACCCCACTCGAGAAATTGAGCTGACTAGTCTCCCTTAGTGTGTTCATCAAGTGACCCTCAAGCCTCCTCTTATACTTTTCTCGTTGACACATCAACGAATGAGATTAAGTCGCTAATCAACAACTAATATTATATCTAGCTTGATCCATGACTTTTGGACCATTCTAACACAGTTTTATATTAATTTACATTAATATTTTATTTTCCCTAAGTTTAGGCTTAGGGACTCCATTAAAAATACTAATTATTTTAATATCTCCCAAATTTATTTAGAATCTACCCAAACCCTTTCTGGGTATTGGAGATGTCATGTGCCTTATCCTCTCCACCAATTTTCATTGCTAGATCACATCCAATGCTACCATAAATAAACAAAATTGCCCCTGAAAAGTATGAAATTACATATAGGTTAGTTTTTTGTGATTATGACAAAAGGTTATCTATGTTGACGGAGTTGTGGATATTACAATTCTAACTCTCTACTCTAATCTTAATAATTGTGTGATATTTCTAATTTTCATAAATTAATTTTGGTACAAAAATTACAAGATTGTTATGCATAGATGTCTTATATTAGATATCTATTACTGACCTCAATGAGGGAGGTAGGAAAACTTTAATAACGTGATATTGACATTAAAATATGCCATACGTAATTGCTACACTATATACCATTGGAAAGTATTTATAGGATGTATCGCCACATGAATACCCCTTCAAACAATGCCTGCTTAAAAGGGCTCACAAGCATTGGATTTTGACCAAATGGTTAGAGAGATGAGGAAGAATTGAGCAAAGAATATGAATGATGGACAAAACTTACAGGTAAAGTAAAAATCTATTTACTTCAATGGAAGAGAAATCTTGTATGTTCACGACTAAATAGAAATAAGTAGTAAACTGAATAGACAAAAAAACTTAAAATGATGTTGGGGAAGAAAGAGAGTTTCTAAAATCAAACAAAGATAATATAATAGTTGTTGGAAATAATACTAAGAGGGGGTTGAATCAGTATTTACAGTTCAATATTTTATCATTTCCTAAACAACTTTATAGATGCTACTTGTGTGAAGTGAACTTGCGTGTAAATGCTACTATGATTACAGAACCCAACATATAGACAGAGAACTTATGATTTAGTCAATTTATCATGTGCTGAAAATTAATCAGTCCATTAGTAACTTGTTAACCAATGCAATAAAAACATAATAAACCATTACACATAAGCAACAGACATGAACACCAAGATTTAAGGTGGAAACCCAATAAGGGAGAAAAATCACTTGTTGTTGTCGTCTTTGTCTTATTTTAATATTAGGAAAATATGTTTACAATCTTGTACTGGTGCAAACCCATACCAGTATGCTAGCACCCACCTACAGAAGGCTACAACCTTCTCCCGTTTTCTAGCTTCTACTGGAAGGGAGCTACAACCACCTAGCTCTTGTACTAGCTAATGTGTTTACTAGTACATAGGCGCTGACCCATAGAAGGCTACGACCTTCTCTCTTCGTCCAAGGACCACATTTCATAAATTTTCAGACTGGATTCTCCAGGTACACAACAATACAAATGAAGGCCTCATTTCATCAAATTTTCATACTGGATGCATCAAAACTTTCAAACTACATCAACCAATAATCAATTAATCTAAACAATCAGATCACTATCATGAGAACAATGTGCTAAACCTAGAAACCTACATCATTATTCGGAACCAGTTGTAACCTCAAAAATCATATATCAGAATGTATACTCTACTTTACTGAACCAAACTTGCATGTATACACTACTTCCCTTAACCAAAACTACTAAAACATAAAACTTCTAAATCAAGTTTGTACCAATCCATAATATATTGAACATCTACTGACAATTTATAGAGCATTACACAGGAAGTAGTAGAGATAACCCTTCTCACATAGACAATAAATCAATCAGACACGAAACTCCTTATGTATTCAGTTTTACATTCAGATCTAAGAATAATTCATTGACAGATAGCAGTAAAATAGTAGAACTGATCAAATAGATTAGTCATTTCTAAACATTAGGGTTTTCCTTTGTATATTCTACTTGGAAGAGTCGAACCTATATGTATATGCACTTTTACCGAGGTGAACCAGCATATAGCTTTGCTACTATTTCAAACTTCAGACGAACCCATGTCGTGACATTTAAAGAATAAAACAAGTGTACACAATCAGATCCAGCCCAACCAATATCAGATCATTCAATGATAAGTGATTTCATGTCTCATGATCATAATCCAACATTCAATTCAAGGTGCACAAAATACTTTGGATCAAATAAAAAACATAGCCCCTATAACATAAAATATACTTCAGATAGAAGTATTCCTGAGAAGCCCTTTCACTTTCACACCCTCAATAGCTCAGACCAAAACCACTTAGGACCCATGGTATTCTTCGACAGGATCAAATAGTCATTACTCTACTCAATATTGTGGGCTAATATAATGGTATTCACCGTTGGTATTGTTTCCCCTTTAATTTCGTTGATTTTCCAACATATATGTGCTTTTCTTCTTGTGAAAGTCTATGTATAGGTATACACTCTTTTTGTTCTGTAAACCAATGTGCATACATTGTTTGGACTAAGTGGACCTATGTATGCATCTTAAATTGCTTTACACCATCCTTTTCGTTCAACTTCTTTATTCTGATTAGCAAACCTCAGTTCCATCTTCCTGTTCTTATGTACCAATGCCTTGTTACCTCTGAATAGACATGTTACACTAAGAGTTTCCATTTGTCAAAATTGAACTGACCTGTGAGCAAGTTTCCATCAAGGACAACACTTGTATCATAATGCCAACAATATCTCCCTCTGGACTTGATACCAACCATGCTAGTGTTGATTATTGCAAGTTGTAGAAACAGTTAGAGTTAACAAGCAACACCAAGATACTCTCCCCCTTTAATATACATTATGTTGTCCATGCTCCCCTTGAGTACATGCTGATTCTATAAAGATATGTTTCAAAATAATAACATGACTCTATAACTCAACCAAGTGAGTATGACCTCCCTAAGACCAATGAATCATACATACATCAATCACCCAACCAAGTGGGGATATACCACATTTGACTCATCCATCCAATCAAGTCTGGATATACCAATTGTTTATACATGACTTAAATACATTAATTATTACATCATCCATCCCATGCATAGTGGGGATAAAAATTACATAATATGTCCAATAGGACTCATTCAAACATAGACTATGACATAAGGAGACATATCACACCCTAGATCTTTACATGACTTATGCAACAAATGATATAAATATCTGAAACCATAGTTGAACTCAACAACCATAATTCCAACAATGTAGAATGTGTGTGAAGGCTAATGCTCCCCTTGAACCTGTGCTACCTATGAATTTTCAACAAGTCTTTCAACAAGGCATCTTTGTCAGTTAGATAAAAATCAATGAACAAAGCATATCGTCAGACTGTAATCATCAATATTATACTGAGCACCCATATCAGGGTCTAACCCAATATTTTTCTGTTAGAAAAACATATATGCTTTTGCAGCCACAGAAATTTGTGTATATACACAACCATACCTCATGAAGCTCATGTATATGAACCTTTCTCTGAAAAATGGGATTTAACTATAGGATGATGTAGCAACTACTCCCAGATTTTGTTTGAGATATTCAAATTTTTATCTGGGAAGTGGTTTAGTGCATATATCACCAACCTATTCTTTGGAGGGAACATCCTCCAATTTAACATTTTATTCAAGCACTTGTTCTCGTATAAAATGGTACCTAATGGATATGTGCTTAGTCCTAGAGTGCATGAATGGATTTTTTGAAATACTGATGACACTTGTATTATCACATAAAATGGAGATGGGTGGAGTACATGTGATTTGAATGTCTTGCAATGTTTGCATCATCCAAAGTAGTCGTGTGCACCAAGATGCAGTAGCCACATATTCTACTTCAATTGTAGATAAGGAAATCAAACTTTATTTCTTTCTGAACCAAGACAACAATAGTGAACCCATATAGAATTCTCCTCCACTAGTCCTTTTTTGATCATCAACATTTCTTGCCCAATCTACGTCTATATATGCATGAAGAGTAAGATAAGTACCGTTAGGATACCATAGTCCAAAGTCTTGAGTTCCTTGAAGATATTTGAAAATTCTCTTAACCGCCTTAAGATGTGATTCCTTTGGATTTTCTTGGAACCTTCCAACAATTCCTATTGCATGCATGATATCGGCTCCTGCACCTATTAGATAAAGAAGACTTCCAATCATAGATCTATAAGTTGGTTGGTTTACTACTAGAGATTCATCGATATAACTAAGACTGCATCCTATTACCATTGGAGTACATACTCAATTAGAATATTCCATTCTATACATCTTCAAGATCTGCTTGAGATATTTGGTTTGTAAAAGAAAAATACCATATTTTGTTTGTTGTACTTGTAGACCAAGAAAATAAGTAAGTTAACCAGGTAAGGACATTTCAAATTCTTGTTGCACTACCGAAGCAAAATTCTGACTCATAGATTCTTTATTGCTACCAAATATGATATCACCAACATAAACAACAATAATTAGCAGTTTATCATTTTAAATCTTTTTGTATAAGTTTCTATCTACAGAACTGTTTCTGAACCTTGTTTTAGATGTTTGTCAAGATGGTAATACCAAGCCCTTGGAGCCTATTTCAGACCATATAGAGCCTTTTTGAGCTTGCCTGTGAGTTTTGCATCATTTCCTGGAATGAATCCTTTTGGTTGCTCAATATAAACTTCTTCTTTTAAATCTCCATTAAGAAAAGTTGATTTTACATCCATTTGATATACCTTGAATTTTCAAAAACTGGAAAGAGCAAGAAACATTTTCATGGCTTCAAGTCTGACAACTAGTGCAAAAGTTTCTTCAAAATATATACCTTCTTGTTCAGCATACCCTTTTACAAACAAGTCTTTCCTTGTTCCTAATAACTTCTCCATTTTCATTCAACTTATTCTTAAATATCGATTTTGTTCCTATAACATATTTATCATGAGGTCTAGGAACTAATTCCCAAGTATCATTCTTTTCAATTTGGTCAAGTTCTTCATCCATGGCCTTAACCCAACATTCATCTTTGCTAGCTTCATTTACATTCTATGGTTCTATAGAGGATAATAATGCTAGATAACTTGAGGTCCCTGTAAGAGTTCTTTTTATCTGTACTCTAGATACTTTTTCTCCTAGAATTTGAGATTATAGATGATTCTTCTGAACATACATGGATGGAGTGCTATAGACATATTTAGGCACTACAACCCCAATCACATATGTCAATAAACCGAGGGCTTATAAACCCCTAAAAGTGTTGTTTCATACCCTAAAGGATCAAGGTCAACTGATTACATCATTTCCCAGAAGTTCTCCCTGAAAAACTGCTTAGAATTGGTCAAAATTGGACCATACAGACTGCTCCATGCTAAGGGTGTGATGCATCTCACCTGCTACACACAAAGGGTGCGATGCATACTAAAAATCCATTCTGTAGGGTGCGACGAGCGAGAGCAGACAAATGGAAAAGGTAGTTTGCTAGGTGGAAACCCAGAGAATCTTCTAGAAACTGCTCATGTGACACTTGCCTCTCTGAATTCACCCAGGGATGAGTAAGAGATCATGAAATCTCCAAGTGGAACCAAGAACTATCAGTGAAATGACACTAATCAAAATCCCAGAAGCTAACCCACCCCCCTACAAATATCTATATATGGATCCCTCATCCCAGAGATCCAGAGGTTGAAATTTTGCAACTGGTAAGGAAGTGTTGTTGGTTTCTCTCTGAGACATTGTATTGTTGGGTGATCTAGCTTTTCATGAGGTGAAGAGGGATTTCATGCTGGGAGGATGGGACTGGATCAGACAGCTAGGTTGTAATCCTCTCTTCTACTACTTCTATCAATAAAGCTATTTGATTTTTCCTCCATATACTTGTATATTTCTGAATCTTTTATTTGTGTATGCATTTGTATGGTTAATGTATATCTGATCCTATATTGTTTATGGTTATAGATCTCTATGCTTTGATGGTATTTTGTTTCTTTCGCTCTACAGGTGTTCTTTGAAGTGGGACAAGTGAGGAAGGAGTGGCAAAGCTCTATCAAAGGAGGGAGAAAATAAGTAAGGAGCCAAGCGAAAGACTAAGGTTGGTGCTCTCTACTTCTCTCTCGTCTATCTCTCATAAAGGAAAACACAAGTTACTTCAAATTATTTGTTTCTGAGATAGCTACCCATCTTAGTGAGACTAGTAGCTCTGAATAGAGACTACTTTTCATGGAAACAAAATGGCGACTCCACTAGGGAGCGAATAGTTTGTTTGTTTGTTAGTGTTGTTTCCTTTATAAACTATAGACGGAGCCTGAAGTTAAGCCAGCTAGCCTTCGAACTGCTTTTTCTATGCAACTACAAATTAGATCAACGCTGCTTCAGTCAATCTCTGGGTTAGTCTATGAATTGAACATATGACTTGCAAACATCCTAAGTGCCCTCATGGTAGCTCAGTAACCTCATTATATCAGCCCCTATACTTTGTGCTTACTTCCTATCATAAGCTCAACCTAAATCGCTGAACTTAGCTACAAATTGTGGGTGAAAACCAAACTCAGTCTCATCCCTGTACCATCGCATTGTCTCTCATTGGCAGTCTAGATGCATCACACCTCCCATGTGCTGCAGGCGAGATGCATCCGTGTTTCCCTTAAGGCCAGGTGCGATGATTCAGTGAGACTGTTTCTGCCTCCATATTTTGGTATTTTCTTCATTGTTTTCAGCTCTATTTAGTAGTTTCGCTATCTATGATCAGTATATCACTGTTGAAACCTCTTTCCTTTACATTATTCAACCTCCATTGATAAGGAATTGTGAATTTTTTTTTTATGTATTTTTCATCATTTATAGTCGTCCTTTGCAAAAAGTAGCTTAATCGAACTGTCGTCTTTCGATTTGAAAGTGGCGCAACTGTCATTTTGTCATTTTCAATCAAGAAAAGAGTGTCATAAAATCTTCCTATTTTAGATAGTTGATTACACTTTTGCCATTGTATTTGATTTGAATTATCAATTATCTAAAGTGTCGAAAGTAGTTTTCCATTTGAAATCGAAAGTGTCGTCCTAGTCTTCCTTTCGTTTTTGAAAAGAAATTGCTAAAGTGTCGCTTTGAAGAAAAGTAGTTCGGATTTGTACTTAGTTTTCTTTTTTTCATTATCATATTAAGGAAACTGAGAAACAAATGCATGCATGTGCATTTTCATTTACACTGCATGCAGAAATCAATTTGGGAAAAGTGCATTTAGTGTGTGCTCCCTGCTATATGTTGAAAGAATTTTTCTCTTCTTTCCTTAGTAGCTAGAATTTTCATTGCTAAAAGAAAATAAATGAATGTTTATCATCTTGGATTACATATTTAGGAATTTCATATCTACATCACGCAATGAATCTTGAAAGGAAAACTTCTTAAGAAATATAAACCGTAAAATAAACCTCAATGAACATAAAAATGCTTTGGAACCTAACGCACAACATCTAGAAGTCTAGGTTAGAGACGTATTCCGGCGGCGTAAAGCCTACTAACTATCATTTTCATTGTAGGTTGGGTGATTCCTCCTCTTTGATACGACAACTGTCAGTACAGACTTGTGCTCCCATGTACCGTCGAGTATATATTGGGGGACCACAATAGGCTATATCCTTACGAAGCCATGTCTGTCGCCCTATTGCTCGTAATGCATTGAACACAACATTTGGGAAGATTGACTGCCGTACGTAAAATCCTCGGTAGTTTCTCTATAATTTACGACTGAGGTGTATATTGCAGTTTTATGATTGGTTTGGTAATCCCTATGTCCAGACATATAGAGTAGTCACTTTCATTCCTTTTCAGACTCCTTAAAATAAAAGTTCCATCTGAGCGCTTGTCACTTTAGGCTCATTAAAAATCGAAGGCAACTAGAGTCATCTTTAGATTTTTATCAACTCTTAAAAATTTAAAAAGCAAGTTGTGTCAAAGTGTCATAGAATTTATTTTATTCGAAATAACACCATTGTTCCCTCGTTGGTCTTAGGTTGAGAAAATGGAGTCCACTAATCAAGGATTTCACCTCAGGGAATCCTATTCCTTTCTCTTCTTGGGGAGATATTTGTGCTCCATACATGGCTACATTGTCCCTTCCAAGACTCACAATTGGCCTACTAGTATGGATCTTCTCGATCTCTGTTGTTCAAAACACTGTAATTCCTAAGTAATAAAATCAGCAACCAGATGATACTGGAGTTGTCCCCCCACCTTCTACTTCATTTGTTTCTCCCTCTCCTTCTTCCTCTTTTCTTGGTGAAGCTAGTAACACTAAAAACCAAGTTGCTGAGAAGAAGAAGAAGAAGAAGAAGCCAACAGCAAAAGGGAGCAACCATACATAGTTTGGCAAAAATCCACACACTGCACCATCCAAACCCAAATATCCATGTGTCGTTTGCAAAGGAGACCACTATCATCGAGATTGTCCTTGCATCCCATGGATCTTGAGAGACTGGTCTCCTCGCTTACATAATCCGGTGTCTTCAACCTCTGTCGATCATGTTGAGAGTACACCATCGACTAGTGAAAATGAAGTCAATGGACAAAAAGGAATATCTAAATTTCATTATAGACTGTGTGAAGGCAATCCTTCCCTCCACCATTTTCCTTTCCTGAATGAAGCTAAAAGAGTCTTGGATAACCGTCATGCTTCATTGCAGTGACTTCCTTGTGGATACATGAAACTCGTGCCAAGTCCACCGCTAATTGAAAATCCAGCTAAGACACCTCTATTGTAAGTTGAGACACCTATCATTGAAGATAGACCCTCTCAGTCCACACTGGACCAAAGTCAACAAGTTGAGATGGCAGTGAACCCGGTTTTGTCTTAAGAAAGTCCACCTTCAAATGATACAGTCTCCAAAGAGAATGAGCACGACACTATTCAAATTCTTTTTGTTAACACAAAATCTCATGAACATGGGGGCAATCTATCTGTTCCTTTACCGTAGGAAGGAAATTCCTCAGTTCAAGAGATTCACCCAGCCGTTTATTCGATCACTCCTCCAAGCAATCTAGTTGTTTCCTTTGATTGGAATCTGCTAGTGAGACCCCGCCTACCATCTAATGTACCATTCTGGATCATAGTACACACTTACAAAATGATCATGGATAGCACTATCATAGATGAAGGGGCTTTTGCAAGTATCCTTTCCTCAACTGCTTGGAAAGAACTTGGTTTGCCATCACTTTTGCCTGAGATTCAAAATCTGTCAGCCTTTAATAAAGGAACCAGTCGACCATTAGGGATCCTTCCAAATTTGCCTATAACTTTGAGAAGGAAAACCGTTCATCTAAACGTGATGGTAGTCCAAGGGCATCTAGATTACAATCTACTCCTTGGGCATGACTACATTTACAGCATGGGAGATATTGTTTCCTCACTCTTTCGAGTGATGTGTTTCCTGTATGAAGGCAGAATGGTCCAACTCATTGACCAACTTTCATTCCCCAGTTCAAACATGACTACTAGTCAAATGCAATACCTAAATGGTCTTTTTACATAAGGAATGTCTCATCAACCTCCAGTCTGTACACCTGATGATCGCGAGTGATTTGGTGAATGTGACAAAACCCAAGAGGCATGCACCCTGGCCTACTTCAGTAAGAAAACCCCAAATAAAAGATAGGTTTCTGCATAGGATATATGACTAGACTGACACACCCATTCGTTTAGGAAAATAGGATCAGTCTAGAAAAAGATTTCCTCGTCAAAGTTTATGTGATTGGTAGTGGATCCACACCTTTCACATTTCTCTATTTCGATGGATAGAGCCAAGGAAGTGTTTTCTCTACAATGTAGATGAAACAACCTTGCTTTAATGCAAGAACTTCCATATGGTAACCTGAAAATCTCATTTCTTTTGCCTAGGAGCATGCAAACCTTTTTTACACAAGTGAAAAGTGACCAGCATAATTCTAACCCCATAGTTTTCACTAACTTCAGCTACTTAAATTAGGTGATTGGTCTGGTCCACCATTCACCTTTGCAATGACCAATGGCACCGGCAAAGTAAAGGAAATGTTTCTACGAAAATATCCTACCCAACTTCAGTATTTCATTAACCCTTAGGACAATAGTGGGTCATTCCTAGCTTGCATACAAAAGGCTTCAGAGCAATGTTTCGCATGGGGCAAGCTCCCTAAAAAATGAACATACTAATGAGAGACATCCTTATTAGATGAGTAGGTTTATGTGAAGTTCAAGCTCGTTAAAAAATAAACCTAGCCATGAGCAGGTTTACGCGAAGTTCAAGCTCATTAAAAAGTAAACCTAGCGATGAGCAACTTTATGCGAAGTTCAAGCTCACTAAAAAATAAACCTAGCAATGAGCATACGTTCCCCCAGAGTTCAAGCTCATTAAAAAATGAACCCACCTTCAGTAAATAACCTTTGTGATCACATTGCTATCAGCTTTTAAGCCTTGGTCGTGTTCTTACCATCACCTCCACTTCTTAGCCGATCATACCCCTCCACTTGATTATTTACCCTTTTGAGGAACAACTATGATGAGTGATTCTGTTAGCCACCTTCTTTACACTTCCATGATTGAAAAATTTCCAAACTTACCTGGAACTAGCTGCTACCGGAAAATATCACTCGTTCCGTAAAAATGAGTCTCTGTTAAGATCTTTTTAGACTCATAGCATATGGAAATATTGTCATGCAATTGTCCTCTCCAGCTCATTAAAGTGATTGGAAGTGCCATCCCTCCTCTACATTTTAATGTTTTTGGACTTGAGGGATCATTACACAAAAAGATCGAGCACTTGTCTTTTTCTGCTTGCTAAAGTGATAAAAAAAGTCATCCCTTTCATATTATTTTATACTTCTTTGGACTTAAGGGATTATACTACGAAAAATGACTATTGGAGTTTCCTTTCCGTCTCTTTCCAGACTCTCTAAAACTAAAAAGGATCGAGTTATCTTTTTCATTAAACTCATTAAAACAATAGCGACAAACTTGTCCATACAGACAAGAGTAGGTTTCACTGTCACTAGGCTCACTAAAACATAGTGATAGGTTTGCCCAAAGGGAAAATTATAGAACAAGCATATGTTATCCTCGTCAAGCTTGACAAAAATAAAGAGGTACTGGTCAACAATGACTGGGGAAAAAGGGAAGAAAACTTGAATAACTTCATTGGTAGCAGGTCGCTCTTAAACATGACACTCTCACTCCATCAACATGATTGAGTCGAGTTGGGTTATTTTGTTCACCAGTCATATCACCATTGGTCCTCCGTACCATCCATTTTTGGGGTTAACAATACCAATCCATTTCGGTGTCACTGATATGTTCAAGAGAAGTCACTCAGAGAATTCACCAACCCAGTTAATGCCTCATCAACTAAAATACCTTCACACTCCATTCTTTCATGACCGCCGCCCTAAACCTTTTATCATCGGATCATTTTCACCTCCACAAAATCACTTGCTCCGTTTCATGTCGTAGATGTGGGATTCATTAAGGCCCTCCTATGATGGGTCACTTCTTTTCGACATTAGCTCCTTATCTAAGAAGTTGAATTAGGAACAACCCTTTCAGTACTTTGAAGCTTTCAAAGTTTTCATGCCTCAATGGCAAGTTTCTCACTTTCGGTGACAGGTTTACATCAATGGCCTTCGACTGAAAGATTTTGCATGGTGTTCAACATCGACTCATGTATTCACACCACGTGAATTGTATTGCAACACCTTAAGGGTCATTATCATTATCGATGATTCCTCTCATCCCTGTTAACAACTTACATCATTGGCTGGTAATCAGGTGATGTCTTTCCATGTTCATCACTAGAACATCTTTTCACATGGATCGACTTGTACTTAGGGTGACGATTAAATGAGTTTGAAGACCCCATATCTAGTTTCATCCATCCGGGCTGTGATATACTCGAGAAAATAAAGACATCAAGTGTACTCCATAGCTACACAAATAATCATCCAAGCTAAGGGATGATGGCTCTACCAGAATCATCAGTCTGCGACACACTCATGTACATGAAAATGAATTTATAAAGCTGAGCACAAGAATGCCTGCCTCAGCTAGATCATGAAAATATTATGAAGATAATGTATTGTATTGTATCTTATTACAGGTCACCTTCTAGTTCGAAAAACGTCGGATCCTCATGATAAAGCATTTCACCCGACATCAGAAGATCTACGACCTCATGCTTTAGGGGGCAATTGTTATAGACATATTTGCACACTACAACCCCAATCATATATGTCCATAAACCAAGGGCTTCTAAACCCCTAAAAGTGTTGTTTCATACCCTAAAGGATCAAGGTCAACAGATTACATCATTTCCCAGAAGTTCTCCGTGAAAAACTACTCAGAACTGGTCAAACTAGACCATACAGACTGCTCCATGCTAAGGGTGCAATGCATCTCACCTGCTGCACACAAAGGGTGTGATGCATACTAAAAGGCCCTTCTGTAGGGTGCAATGAGCAAGAGTAGACAAATGGCAATGGCAGTTTGCTAGGTGGAAACCCAAAGAATCTTCTAGAAACTGCTCATATGACACTTGCCTCTCTGAATTTGCCTAGGAATGAGTAAGAGATCATGAAATATCCAAGTGGAACCAAGAAATATCAGTCAAATGACACTAATCAAAATCCCAGAAGCTGACTCACCCCCCTACAAATATCTATACATGGATCCCTTATCCTAGAGATCTAGAGGCTGGAATTTTGCAACTAGTAAGCAAGTGTTGTTGGTTTCTCTCTGAGACATTATGTTGTTGGGTGATCTAGCTTTTCATGAGGTGAAGAGGGCTTTCATACTGGGAGGATGGCACTGGATCAGATAGCTAGGTTGTAATCCTCTCTTCTACTACTTCTATCAATGAAGCCATTTGAGTTTTCCTCCATATACTTGTATATTTCTGAATCTTGTATTTGTGTATGCATTTGTATGGTTAATGTACATCTGATCTTATATTGTTTATGATTATAGATCTCTATGCTTTGATGGTATTTTTTTGCTTTCACTCTATAGGTGTTCTTTGAAGCGGAACAAGTGAGGAAGGAGTGGCAAAGCTCTATGAAAGGAGGAAGGACACAAGTAAGGATCCAAGCGAAAGACTAAGGTTGGTGCTCTCTACTTCTCTCTCATCAATCTCTCATAAAGGAAAACATAAGTTACTTTGCATTGTTTATTTCTAAGATAGCTACCCATCTTAGTGGGACTAGCAGCTCTGAATAGACACTAGTTTTCCTAGAAACATGAAGACTTTTCCTTGTCTCTTGTATCTTCTTCTGGTGCTTCCTTCATTTCTTCCTCTATATCATTTTGATTTGATATGGGAAAGCATTCCCCATCATCCTCATTTTCATATTTCTATGTTGATTTCATTTATTCCAGATATGTGCATGATTCATCAATTACAACATCAATGCATTCAACAATTTTCCGAAGTCTTTTATTACAACATTTGTGTCCTCTACTTTTGGATGAATGACCAAGAAGAATTCCTTCATCCACTCTCGGTTCAAACTTACCAAGTTTTTAATTAGTCCTTTTGATGAAACAATTGCTTCCAAAAGCTCTAAAGTGTTTTATAGTAGGAGGCCTAACATACCAAATTTCAAATGGAGTTTGATTTCTATTTGTTCGAACATTCTCTTTGTTGAGAATAGTCATGGCAAAAAATGTAGATTCACCCCAGAAGGTTGCAGGAGTTCTAGATTCATCAAGCATAGCTCGAGCCATTTATTGAACTATTATATTGATTCTTTCCACCATGCCATTTTGTTGAGGATTTTTGGCAACAAAGAACTGCCTTTTATTCCATTTTGTTCACAAAATTCAAAGAATTCATCTTATATGAATTCTCCCCCTCGATCAGATCTGAGACATTTTACTTTTTGATTTGATTCATTTTCAACTAAAGCTTTGAAGGCTTTAAACTTTTCAAATGCTTCCTCTTTATTCTTTAGTAGACCTATCCAACACATCCTGGAAAAATCATCAATAAATAAAATAAAGTATTCTTCTCCACGAGGTGACTTTTACCTTGTTGGTCCACATAAATCAATATGGATGACTTCAAGAGGCTTATTTGTTGATCTTTCTTTTTCACTAAAGTGAATTCTGGTTTTGTTACCGACTTTACATGGTTTGCATATGGTATTTTATGGGATGATGATATCTATAAGATCATGGACTACCTTAAGGCTGCATGATTTTCTTATTTGAGAAAAGCTTAGATGCCCCAGCCTTCTGTGCCATAGCCATTGTTCATCTGTTTACATAACATTGTTTTTTTCCTCCTTTGAGTATATATAAATTGTTTGGAGTTCTTGTACCTTTTGTTAAGGTATTTCTTGTATTACGCTCACAAGGCACACATCCATTTGATCGAAGCACAACTTAATTTCCTTGATCAGAAATTTCACTGACAATTAACAAGTTATGATTTAAACCATCTACATACATGACACTTCCTAATTTAACCTGTTCTTTCAACAAAAAAGAGCCTTTACCTTTAATGACAGTTGGTGTGTCATTTCCAAATGAGAAATTCTTTTCTTTTTCTAAAGCATTATATGAATGAAGTTTACCTTTATCACCTGTCATGTGTTTGGAGCATCCGCTGTTGATGTACAAATAATTCTCTTGTCTTTCTGCATACAAGTCTATGCCATATATTTTTTATTGAGATTCCTTCTTTCTCCATATCTTGGAATTTGATGATGTTTGCTTCTTTCGAAGTGTTGGCCAAAATTTTCTCCTGCATTCAAATTCTTAATGATCAAAGTTGTTACAAATCGAAGATTCTATTTCACCTTCAAAAGGAGAAAAATTATTATAGGAACTTTTCTTGATTCCTATTATACTCTGATTTCATTCTTCTCTAGTCATGATGGTTTTGTAAGAGACACATTGAGGAGCCTTATGCCCAAAGTTATGGCATGAAAAACATTTCCCATTAAAGAAGTTTTTGCGATCATAGGATATTTTGGCATTATTTACCTATTGGTTGAAGCTTCTACTGATATTCATCCTTGGAGTAAATTGAGTATGATTTACCTGATGAGTACTTTTAGGCCTTTGTTGATGATTGACATACTATTGACTGGTCTTTGCTGCATGAAGATAGCTTCTGGTGGAGGCTGATGGCTTCTACGATTCAGATGATTCTTAAATATATCCAAAGCCTATCTTTATAAGAGGATAATTATGAACTTTGATGATTTCATTTAAAGTTTTTGATCCTTTAGCAAATATAAGATTAAGAGATTTTGTCTTCTCAAGTTATTTTCTTAGACCCACAATTTCACATTCTAGATTTTCATTGTGTTTTTCTCTTTTAGTGAGTTAATGTGTCAATGCACCTATGATCATATTCTTTTCTTCTAAAAAAATTTTGGGTTTTGCGATTTCTTCAAGAAAGTCTTCCTCTTCTAAGGCATCAAAAAAAATCATCATTGTCATAGGCCATGAGAAATCTATAATCTTGTTCAGTTTCATCTTCATCACTATTAGATAAACCATCATTATCTTCACGTGTAAAGTAACTCCTGCTTCTGACAACTTATTTTCTATTTCCTTTTCCATATTCATTTCCATTTTCATATTTATCTTAATGAGGGAATTTTGCAACATAATGGTAAACTCTACCACAAGCAAAGCATTTGAATGGTAGCTTACCTCTAAATCTTCAGAATCCCGTTGAAGCTTCTTGACAAAATTTACCTCATCTTCTTCTTCTGAAATGTATCATGGTTCATTGTGCTCTTCCTTTTCTTTTTCATTTGCTAAAGCTTTAAAAGTGGCTTCTCTCATATCTGATAGACCTCCTTTCCTCATTTCAAAGGTAGTTAGGATTCCATGGAGTTGAGTCAAAGTAATAGTTTGGGGATCTTGTTTTTCTTCGATGGCAGATACTTTTGACTCAAATTTACAAGACAAAGATCTCAAAATTTTCTCAACTAAAGTAGCTTCCTTTATTTCTTCACCCAAATTCTTCATACAATTAACAATCTCATCTACACGTAAAAAGTAACTAGAAATACTCCATCACTATGCATCTGAAGAGTTTCATACTAAATTCTAAGAGTTTGAAGCTTAGCACATTTTACGTGGGAGTCTCCTTCATAGCTCTGAATGATTTTATCCCATATCACTTTGGTTGTCTTGAGCTGAATGACTTTGAAAAAATTTGATTCTAACATACTTCCCAATAAAGTATTGACTCCTTCGGAATTGATTTCATATAACTTGTTACCTACAGAGTCTATAGGTATTGCTACTGGAAATTGATATCCTCCTTCCACAATTCCCAAACATTGGCTCCAAGTGATTAAAGATAGGATATAGTTCTTATTTTCCAATATACCATGTTTCTCCCATGAAAGATTAGTGCTTTGATATATCGCATGCCTTCATGATTATTCATCTTGAAAGATCTTCCTTCAAGCGATCAAGATTCTTTTGAAGGACCTTCTCTGATACCAATTGTTGGAAATAATACTCAGAGGGGGATGAATCAATATTTACAGTTCAATAATTTTTCATTTCCCAAACAGATTTATATATGCTACTTCTTTGAAGTGAACTCATGTGTACACACTACTGTGGTTAGAGAAACCATCATATACCCAGAGAACTTATGATTTAGTCAATTTATCATGCATTGAACTTTAATTATTGCATTAGTAACTTGTTAAACAGTGCATTGAAAACATAATAAACCATTCCACATAAGAAACACAAATGAACAACAAGATTCAAGGTGGAAACCCAATGCGGGAGAAAAACCACCTATTGTTGTTGTCTTTGTCTTCTTTTAATATTAAGAAAATATGTTTACAATCTTGTACCAGTGCAAAATCATACTAGTACACAGGCAGCCACTTTCAAAAGGATACAACCTTCTCTCATTTTCTAGCTTCTATTGGAAGGGAGCTACAACCCCCTAGCTCTTTTACTAGCCAATGTGTTTACTAGTATGTAGGTGCTAGCCTATAGAAGGCTCCAACCTTCTCTCTTCCTGCGGGGACCACGTTTCATAAATTTTCATACTTAATCCTCCTGGTACACAACAATACAAATGAAGGCCTCATTTCATCAAATTTGTATACTAGACCCATCAGAACTTTCAAACTACATCAACCAATAATCAATTAATCAGAACAGTCAAATCACTGTCACCATAACACTATGTTGAACCCAGAAACCTACATCATCATTCAGAACTAGCTGCAACCTCAAAAATCGTGCATCAAATGTATATGCTAGTTTATTAAACCAAACCTACATGTATACGCTACTTCCTTTAACAAAACCTACATATACCTTCAAAACTACCAAAACATAAAACTTGTGAATCAAGTCTATGCCAGTCAACAATATATGGAACATCTACTGTCAATTTACCAAGCTTTACATAGGCAGTGGTAGAGAGAACCCTTCTCACTTAGACAATCAATCAATCAAACACCAAAATCATTATGTGTTCAATTTTACATTCAGATCTAAGAAGACTTCATTGATAGACAACAATAAAATAGGAGAACTAATCAGATAGATCGATCATTTCTAAATAATATGCTTTTCCTTTGTATACACTACTTGGAAGAGTCAAACCTACATGTATACATGCTTTTACCGAGGCAAATCAGCATATAGATCTGCAAATATTAACTCACAACTTCAATGTCATTTCAGACTTTATACAAACCTAGATCATGACATTTAAAGAATAAAATAGGTGTATGCAATCAGATCTAGCCCAACCAATATCAGATCATTCAGTGATAAGTAATTTCAGGTCTCATGATCCTGATCCAACATTGAATTCAAGGTGCACAAAATATTTCAGATGAAATCACAAGCATAGCCCCTGCAACCTAAATATACTTCAGATAGAAGTATTCCCGAGAAACCCTTTCACCTACACACCCTGGCCTTTTGATCATCTCCTCCTTATATAGTTTTTTTTGCCTTTCTCAATATCTGGGACCAAAAACAGTTAGCACATGTGCTATTCTTAGATGAGATCAAATAGGCATGACTTTGCTTAATATTGTAGGCTAATGCCATGGTATTGATCCTTGGTATTGTTTCCTCTTGAATTTCCTTGGTTTTCCAACATATGCGCGTTGTTCTTCTTATGAAAGTGCGTGTATACATATACTATCTTTTTGTTCTATGAACCAGCATGTATATGTTGTTTTGACTAAGTGGGCCTGCGTATACATCTTAAACTGCTTTACAACATCCTTTTCCTTAAACTTCTTTATTCTCATCAATAAACCTTAATTCCATGTTCTTGTTCTTGTGTAACAATGCCCTATTACCTGTGAATAGACCTATTACACTAAGTTACCTTTCGTCAAAACTGAACTGACATGTGAGTGAGTTTCCGTCAAGGGCAACCCTTGTATCATAATGACAACAATAGTTATATGAATTAAGTTTGTATATCTTAGAGGAAAGATGTTAGAGAACATTTATGGAACTACAATGATGATTTACAAGATTATATATATATATATATATATATATATATAACAAGAATAAAGTGTGTACAAGATATTGTTAAGGTAGGTATATAAAAATAGAAAATATGATTAAAAGAGGGTTTGAGAACTTTTTCTTAGACAAACTAAAATATATGATGTACTTAAAGAGTTTATCTGGGCATACTCAAGGATAATATTTGTTAAAACATGTATAGATATACAAAACACTTAGAAAAACAATATATTAATAACATAACTCAAGTATGAGTATGTCAAATGCAATAACATATGGTTGTAGATAAACTGGCATGGCTAACATGATATGGCCTTGGGTTTCATGAATGACAAGATCTGTGGAGGAATTAATGAATTAAGAAATATTCTTAACTGAAAGGTATCATTATGGGGGAAGGTGCCATCACCTATTATAGTTGTACAATAGTTAAGAATCCTAGTAAGAACCATCATAATTGAGATTGTGTTAAGAATTACTACTGTCTAAAATCTTTTGAAAATTGTAACAATTGTTTTTTGTAGTAAGAATTCTTTTTGCATTTTACATTTTCTAGTAATTTCAGGAGAAATGATTTTGACCTCCTTGATTAAGGAATCACAATGTTCAATTCTCCAATATCTTAAATTTCTTGAATGTTAGGGTATGTGATTGCATGATGGGGATTTTCTAGAAAAGTTACAATCGAATGAGCTAATAATTGTGACACAAAGCATGGCCAATGAGATTTCTAATGAAAAATAAACATGAAAAGGTAGGTAATTATATTGCAGAGAAATTACTACTCAAAAATCTTGTTCAAACCCATCAAAATGTTAGCAAGTTGAGAAACAATTTAGTATTGAAAATAAAAATAAAAACAAGTAAATCATTTGAGACTTTCAAATTGAAATTGACAAGATGATGGCATCATCGTTACTCCAAGACACTAGATAAGCATGAAAGCAGTTAGGAATAGTGCTACTAGTATTCATAAAAGCATTAACTTTACCATATTCAATATTAAGAAAATTTAAATTTCCTAAGAAATAAATGCAATAAACCCTGAAAGGGTGCAAACAACCCTTGATTATCCTGTACCTAAAATATGTAGTGGGAATCATATCGTTATGGGTTTACAAATTGGTATTGTATATTCATTGAAGGTTTCACTATTTGGCCTATTTTCTAATATATTTACAACATAAAAGAGTTAAGTTGCCTAGAACCAAAGGTGACAAGAAACTTTTGATTGGTTGAAACGATTGTTAATTGTAACTCCTATAATTAAAAATTGACAAGAGATGATGATGCAATATAAATAGGAAGGATGCCTACTAGATTCCCTAGAGAATCCCAATGGAATTGCAAAAGTTTATGGCTGAGTACTGCAACCATAACTATGAGGGGGGAATATCTTAACCTGGTTTTTTCTAGTTTGATGTATTTTCTTTAAAATATTTCAAAATATTCCATAAGTTGATAAAGGACAATATAGGCATAATAAAATAACGTAAAAGACGACGTGGTGCAAAGATGCATGTTAACTAAAAATATATCAAATAATAAGATGTTGGGTGCATACAATAATGGATTTACATGCATAAGGGCTTTGAGGATCTTGTTGTCTTAACATGAGTTAGATGATTTATAATGGATAATGGTAAATATGTGACTAGGAACAAGTGGGAAACTGGTTGGGGAGCCAATGAAATTGTTGTATGTAATCTTAGAAAATCAAGATTTTGAAAAGGACAGTGCTAATGATAGATTGCCATAGGGGACACCTCTGCCTATTGACATTCATATTGTGCAAACATGGTAAATGCACTAAGAAACAATGTGCTACTAGTCCATCGTTCTCTAAATAAGTATTTTTAAAATTTTGGTTGTGACTTTTTTTATCGTGGGTCCTTTTTAAGTATTGTTCAATGACTAATTAAATGCATGATATGAATATGTACTTGAAAGATTAAAGGGGTAAATAATTATGTTTAAGAAAATGATAGTGACAAGCAAGGGGTAAGGACACCATAGATGTTGCATAAAGAAAAGTTTCTATACCCTCTAGACACCTTAACCAACGATTTGCAATTCAGAGAGGGATGGAAACTCTCGGAAGTGACTTTGTGATAAATTCATGGATAAGGTGTGGTGGTTTTTTTGGGGGGTGTGGGGTTGAATGTGTTGTATGATTTTGTTGTCGCAAGTTTTCTTGTTTTCTTTTGTTAATCTTGAGCATGCTTATAATGCTTCTTGTTTTTTCCTTTGTACTTTTATTGTGGTTTGTTTTGTTTTTTCTTTTGTGGTTTGGTGTTGAGGGGTTGTTGGATGTGAGGAAGAAAACGGAAAAATAAAAAGATATGGATAAGAAAACCAACACATGCACAAAACCATGATCAAACCTTACGCATAAAATAAATGGGAAAAAGGGAACAAAAGAAAATGAAAGAATAACTAAAATGGACATGAAGGTGGCATAAGAAAGAAGTTATCATAAAATTTAATAATGCATGGCTAATATCTATTTGATATTGTGAAATTATGATAATAAAAAAAATGTTATTGTGTGATGTGACACATCATTAGTTGTGAGCCATTATGAGTGGCAAGGTAAGTAATTATCCTTTAAAATGTTATGATCACTATTTGAATGATATAAAATGGAATTGATAATTCTCTTGTATTGAGATTTGACAATGAATTCATTTAATCAATTCCATGTCTCTTGGAATATCCATTGGATAGGTGTACAAAATAATATATTGTTGTTCATTACTATTGATGATGTGCTTATATTAATATGTCCAATGGTTGTTTGGTGCATGCATGAGAAATTGATAGAATCTACTTAGCATGTATGAAGACATAATTGAAACAATAGTAATATCTACTCTAGAATTGAACCATCACTCAATTAAAGTGTTATGGAAGTGTTTTAGCTGTCAGGAAGCTACCTAAGAAATGGAAGAAAAAGGTGAGAAAAAAATTCCTTAACTTTCAGAAGTCATTAGAGAAATTTTGAGGTCTAAAATGGGCCCCTTAAGGAATATATAAATAATAGTGGAAATAGTAAAATAACATTAGATTACATCATCAAATTTTAGAGGGAAAAAAATAAAAAAACTAATTTTTCAACTTGTATTTTCAACTTATCTCCCTATGGTTTTACTCAAATTTCAAGTGCGAGCACTTTTTGGATGAAAAACCTAATTCCTCATGCAAAGCAGGCCCATCTTGTATATTTTCTATGGACCCTTTTACACAAAAAATGAAAAATATACGAAAAAAGTATTATTGCAATCATTTTTGTCATGTATTTATCATTTTTCATGTAGGAGGGTCCATTGAAAGTTTGCAACATGGGTACTCCTTTGATGAGGAATTAAATTTTGCATCCAAAAAGTGTTCCCACTCAAAATTTTATTAAAACTATAGGCAGATAAGTTAAAAATACAAGTTGCAAAAGTAGTTTTTTTAATCAGTTTACTTTTTTCTCCAAAAATAGTAAATCACCCCATGGTTGACGTCATCATTTTGAATCATATTGGCTCTTATAAAGTTGATTTTTCTTGTACATTTTTATTTTGAGGCCCATTTTAGACCTAAAGATTTCTATAATGGGTAGAGAAAGAAGAAACACTGAGGATGGTGTTTAATTTCAAGGGGGGAGATGTGATACCCATTCAGGAATTTCTTTTCCAAATATTATTATTTATAAATGTATTGTTATAAATGAAATATTATATACTATGCTTATTGTTTGTTTGGAAATATAAGTGGAGCCACTGCGTGAGTAGTTAAGTGCCCTACTATTAGAAAAAAATTATGAATCAATTGTAGTGCAAGAAAGGATAGTTTTCAAGTGACAATTGTCGCATTTAAGAAATAAATCCTCCATCTTTAAAAAGTTTCCTACCACCAAAATTAGGGGGACGAGATAAATGTTCCTAGCTAGAAGTAGGAAGATAATTTCTGAGAGAGAAATAAAATCTAAGTATTGAGGTTCCAATTGGAGATAAATACTAGACTTCAAAGAATTATTAACCATATCTAGAAGGAAAATATAAGGGCTTGATGAGGAAATGTAACCACCCCTCCCACATTTACCCAATTTCACCTCCTCCCCAGGGTAAACATGAGACAGAGAGGCAATATGACATGACCCAACCTCATAGATCCAATCGACAACTATAGCTTAATAGCCACAAACTAACATCCTACAGGGCTTACAGGACACTCATAGGTAGAAAAACCAATCCAAATGCCCAAACCCTGAGCTATATTTCCTTTTTAGTGACTTGAACACACAACTGCATTCATGGAAAGGCCTCCATGTAATTATAGGCCTCCAACCACATACATAATCCTATAAGGCTATGATTATGGCCCAAAACTTCTATTTGAGAGGGTGCAGTCCCAGATTCTAAGCCACCATTTCAAGCTAGCTACTAGACCACTACCCAGAACTTAGCGAGACTTTCCAAAATGATAAATAACATCAAGAAAAATCCATTAATACAAAACTTTATTAAGAACTTGACCTAACCATGCCTAACCATGAAAATCATTTCATCAAACATATGGTGAACAACTAGTCTATGGGTCATGAATGCATATTTGAACATAGGGGTATGAAGCTTATATGAGAATCACCAAGAAGGTCTAATGACCTCTCATAATAGATGAAATAATTTTGTTAGCTTATGCATTCATTAACCTTGCATCAACTAATAAGAACATATCAAAAGGAATAGTTAGAACCTATTATAGAACCATGCTTAAAAATAACATATAACTAGAATAATAACCATGATAGAACAATCATCAAAGCCAAATAATATCAAGTACTAGTTCTCGTAAAATACAATAGGAAAATAGATCTTATTAACATATGAAAAATCCAACCAAGTTAGGGACTTCCACGTACCACCTAACTATACATCGAGTTGAACCAAATATTTCTTTCAATGAATAACCCTGACGTCATATTCCAAGCATGAATGTGAGATCTCATGGAATAAGCCAAGAAAAAACCAACCAAGGATTTTAGAGGCCAAACCTCATCAATCAACAATTGATGATTACACCTCACAGTTGGACATCACTAACACCAACCAAATCGATCTCTACCCAGGTTGTTTAGGTCTCCATGAACTAGTAACCTAACCCATAGCCTTCTAGGGCTCCAGAGTGTTTGTCCAACCTAGCTCTAGGTGCTAGTAAATCAACCAACCAAGGCTTCTAGAGCATTTTTCCCAACCTAGGCTCTAGGACTAGTAAGTCAACCCAAGCTATTCAATGGCTTCGAGAGCATTTTTTCATACCCACAGTAATAAGGAATTATGAACACCAGCCACAAAAGAATCAAATGGAAAAACCCACAACACCATAGCTACATGTGAAATGAAAAGGAAAGGCTAAAAAAATTATGAATCCTGGTAATCCTCCATACCAGTGAGAATACATAACTAGATAATGACATGCATATACCACGTATCCATAAAGCAACAAGGAAATCACACATGCAACATGTTACCTACAACGAAACCCAGTTGTAGTCCACAATCCACCTATTCTATTGCGCTTTCCTACTTTCCTTTTCCTTCTTTCTCCAAATCCAAGTTATGCCCAAGTGCTTCAAGAATGTTCCAAGAAAACTCTAAGTGTGCAAGAGTATGAGAGAATGAGAGAGTCGGAGAATGAAATGAAAAAAATCCTATGAAATGATCCTCAGAAGCCTTTTTATCATTGAGGCCTCTATTTTCCTTATTTCCTTCAATTTTCCTCACATGAAAATATGTGACCTTTCATCTCCCTTTTCTCCTATTTTCCTTTATTTCATAAATAGAATGCCAATTAATGCCTTTTCTCCTTTTTGAATTCCTTTTCCATTTTTCATAAACATTAATTAATCATAAGCGATCCCCATCACTATGATTTTCCAAACATTCAACTTGGAATACATGTCCCATGACCTTGGTTATTATTATTATTATTATTATTATTACATGAAAAATCAACGAACAAATGTTACATGAAATTTGTGAAAGTGACCAGTTATGTTCCTGCTAAAAGGGTTTTATCAGGCTTAGGGGGGATTGTTGAGGAAGAAGTTCATTGGTTGGATGGAGTATGGTTGTTTCTATTATATTTCTGAAAAGACACATAAGTAAAAATGATTAGATTTGTGTAAGATATTCTTTGGAACATTATGATATATAAAATTATTTAATCTACATGGAAATATGATTTGGAACATGTATCCAGTATGGTATTTACTTAAATGAGAGGGAAATAAATATCAATCTTTAGAATTATTTTGTATATAGACTATGAACAAAATATAAATATGTTATTTTTAATACTAACATGGAATTTACATTTGGATATATTTAACAAGGTTAACATAGCCAAGGGATAACACTGAGAAGAGGCTCTCTGATTATATCTCAATGATATGCAATACCTGTATTAATAACATAGCATTTTAGAGAAATAAAAGATAAAAAATTGGAAGAAAGGATTCATGTAATCTAATTCCTATGTGGAGGGATTGTTCTGAACTATCTAACATATATTGAGGAATAAGTAGAATCTACAAAGCATAAGAAGAACTATATTAAACCAAAAAATACATCTATGTGCATAAAAGTAATATTACTGGAAAATAAGAGTTTTATTGACATAAATGTTCATGATTAAGTAAAAATTATTTCATCCAGAAATAGATAAAGTTATACAACCTCAGAGTAGGCGCAACTAAGAAAATTTGGCTACAACACAAACACTTAATGGATACATATGTCTAAATAATGAGTCTAATATTGAACTCTTCTTAGTTGACTGAGGAAAAATACATATATAAGAATAGTTAATTACAATCATTTAAAAATTATGGAGGACCTGTAACGAAGGAAAATTTAAATAAATAATTTTATACCCAATTAGAGTGATTTTAGACTCAACCACTATGTCTTATCAACATTCATATGGAAACTCTTAGTCATAGAAGCAACTAGGTTATTTGTGGCTATGGTCAGGCCTTCTTCTATAATTCAACATCTAATATGTTGATGATGCATAAGAAGAATAAAGAGAATCAAGACTTAGCCATAGGGTACCTAGAAAATCAAAGTCCTAAAAATCCTCATACCTCATTTATTTTAAACCCTCATGCAAAGAGTAGAGTTGGCTTGCAATTAAGAGGAATAACCTCAGATCATGAATTACATGAGAAAAGAAAAGAATTTAAACTTATTTATAGAACAAAATAAGGAAGGGTATGAATTTACCTAAGAAAATTATAGTGGTAGCTAAGAAATCTTATTCATGTGAAAAAATTAAACTCTGTAAAAAAAGAAGGCTTTGTAAAGGAAATACAGGAAAGAAGAATCTATTATTTTTTGTATTTTTTTTTTGTAAGCTATGGTAGTTCCTTTTTTTTTATTTATAAAAGAAAGTTGTTCAATATACAAAATATTGGTGGCCTCAACTTGCCCACATGGGAAACCAAGTTTGTTGGCCACTTGAGTCTGTTATAAGCCATCTAGTAGAAGAATTTGACAAGTCTTTCAACTCAAGATAAATACACTTCACAACTAGACACATAATTTAAGGTATGAACTGACATAAAAAGACAAGAAAATTAAAGGCTATCCACTAAAAATTCTGGTAAAACATGGAAGGTAAAATGCTATTCCTTGCTATCATCTTGTTCGGAATCCATGATAGCCAATGCTGCAACAAAGTGACCTAGCATCAGGGACAGCTCCATCATCCATTGTTGGATCCTATCCAGCTTGCTATCCTACATAAACATCATAATTTTCAGATTATTCATATCCTTTTTGAGGCTAGGCATGCCTTGGGAAATTTTTTCTATCTCCCCCGCCACCTATTCCAGAGCTCTGGCCAGCAAGTGCTTCATGACCTAGTATATGTGCAAGGTTTGTTTGAATAGAAACATCTTGCCCCTAGTATGCCCTAAGTCAGGGATGAGGTCCCCCCACTCTTCCTTTTCCAACTTAGAGTCTTCCTCTATGATGTTGTCCTCCATCTCCTAGATCAACTTATGAATGCTAGCATCTATTCCTTCTTTGTATGCTTTGGCTGCCTCACTGACCGCCACCTCAATGGGTTTCCTACCCTTTCTGGGCTCTGCATTCTCCGAAGTGGTAGGTTCTTTTTTTACTGTTTGGCTCTAGTGCCCTTGACCCCCTCAGCCCCTGCCTCTGCCTAAGCAAGCCATCTCGTCGTTTTCAAGCTCCTGCTTACAATTATCAACATGAAATGTTAGATTTGGAAAATCTTCATACATCCAGTCCTTCAGTATTTTCTTCTGTCTAAGAATTCCTTGCCAATTCAATCCCTCCGTCTCTCCCTAGAGACTCATGGCTCTCTCCCACCGTGGTCTAAGGGAATAGGTTGTGTAGTCTAACCTCCAATCCTCCCGAGAATTCCCATCCTCAGTTTCCCATTGCCGACCCTTTATCCTGAATTTGCACTCCCCAGTCACGCCTATGCCCTAGCTTCTATTATGCAGCTGATCTTGCCCATCTCTCTACCTCTCATCCATGTCCTCAAGCCTACCCTATCACAACCCCTTCCCAAAGTACCCAAGCTTGCCCGCCTTGTTCAACATACTATACTTCTTAGTGGGAATTACAGGAGGTAAACATGAAGAAACATACTCGGAAATATGCTCAGCCACTGAGCTCCCCAACGTTTGTGCCTCCCTACTCCCATCTTCCCTTCTCTAGGTTCTATGCTCTCTCCCTACTCTTACCACCATCATGTATCCTTTCCCACCTACCATACGTCCCATCATTCTGCAGCCATAATTCTTGCCACCCTCTCTCCTCATAATCATCCACCTTGTGCCATTTCTCTCCATAGATGTTCCCACAGTCATGCTGGACACCACCACACCCTGCTGTTCAAGCATGTGGACAGTGGTCGATCATCCTAGCCATCCTCTCCTCTTATCAGTCTTTATGCCCATGCCCTCCCACTTTGTCACCCTGATCAGGGGCCCCCTATGCCGACTATATTGAGTTCATGGCATCATCATTGTCATGGTCAAGGATTGCCTTGAGGGGATCCAATATGGGGTCCTCAAGTTGTAATGGGCAGATACTATCTAGATTGCCTCATTACTCATTACTTCCCCAGTTAGCTAGGAAATTAGCCGCTCTGTTACCTTCCCTTTTTACATGTTTTATGATCATATATTCAAACTGCTTTATTAGGTCTCCCAGCTCTTGGACTAGACTAGCTATTCTCCAGCCTTTCACACTCTTCTCCCAGTTCTTTTTGTTATGAAGTTTCCTCATCATATCTATGACTAGTTAGGAGTCTCCTTCCACCTCCAGGTGGTTATATCCAAGTCTCATCACTCTTCCTAAACCTTGACAAACTGCCACAAGCTCTACTTTATTGTTGCTCATGACCCCACCATGGGCTGAGTATACCTGTCTTGTTCTGCCTTAATCATCCTGTAAGATGCCTCCAAGCCCCATCAACCCTAGGTTGCCTTTGAAGGCCCCATCAAAATTTAATTTGATAAAACTAGCAGTAGGGCGTGAGAAATGGTGAGGACTTATTTTGTTTGAGCTAGAAGGTTTCCACATCTAGGGTGCTACCATTCTTTGACCTAGGTTTAGTTTAGCTAGGATACGTTCTTCACTGGGCATTGTCTTCTAGTCCTCTTGGCTCCATGTTTTTGCTAGAATGGTTTCTCTAATATGATCCAAGGTTCTTCTCCAAACATGCACTTGAGTCAACTCTTTTTTTTGAAAGATTCTACAGTTTCTTTCTTTCCATATCATCCACATATTCAAACCAACAGCTAGACTCTATGCTCTTTTCACCACTGGGCTAGTGAATTGACCTTGCCCCCATTGATTGATTGTTCCTTGGATGTTTTTGAGATCTCTGTTTGTCCTTCCAAAGACCCACCGAATGTCTTGCCATTGTTGCTGGGCAAAATGAGAAGAATTCATAAGGTATTCAGTAGTTTCCTGGTCCTGTTTATAGAGAACACAGAGGGGTAGACCCTGAATTCCATGTTTTTGTAGTTGGTCCCAAGTCAAAATTCGGCCCTTGCACATTAGCCAAAGGAAGTGGGTGACTTTTGGCCACCAATTTCCTTGCCAAATTTGTTTCCAGAGTGGTTTCAGGTCATCTTGTTCCTACTCCATGGTAAGGTTATGGTCTTGTTTGATCATGAATGTTCCTTTCATTGAATGTCCCCATCTCAGTTTATTTGGACCTATTCTAATAGCTATTTTCCTTATCTTCATTTCTTTTATATACAGCTCCCTTTGTTCCCCATCTATTGTTTGATCCCATTGTTATGGGTTTTTCCATATTCTCCAGTACTCCTCTATGTGTTCTTCTTTCCAGAACTCTCTTACATAATTTAAAACCACCTCTTTTTCCATCTGGAAGGTGTTTCCTAGACCCTCTATACCATTTAGTTTCTCCATCTACTGCCAAGTTTCTTCCTAGAATTTTGTTGATCTTCCATCCCTAATTTCCCAGAAGGCATCCTTGGATATTATGTTTCTGTTTTGACTGTCCAGGTTCCAAATTGTAGAGCCCCTTGGAATTTCCCTGTCTTAAGATTTCTTTTGTATTTATTGGCATGCTGTATTTCTTCATCCAAATTCTTTTCCATAGGTATCCTCCTCCCACCATCCATATCCACCAGAGCTTTGCCCCCAGTATTTGGTTCATAATGTAGGGATCCCTCAATCCTAATCCCCCTTCATCTTTACTCTTGGTCAGACCTTGCCAGGATATCAATTCCCATTTCTTTTGTTGCTTCAGCCCTCCCCAGAGGATTTTTTTGAAAATCTCCACCATTTTGGTACATGCTCCTTTAGGGGCCACCGTTATTGACAGTTGGTAAATTGGAATGGCTTGTAGGACCGCCTTGACCAAGACTAGTCTTCCTGCTAGATTAAGGGTTTTGAAGGACCAATTTTCTAGTCTACCAATAATTTTCTCAATGGTTTGTTGCTAATTCGCCATCTTTAGAGGATTCAGAGCTAGCGAGTTACCGTGATATTTAGTGGGTGGGTCGCCATATCTAAATCCTAGGATTCTTATCACATAATTTTTAACGTTTCTGGTTGTGTTAAAGAAGAAGGTGCAAGATTTCTCCTTGTTGGTTTGAGTAACCGATGCTTTCATGAAGAGATCTAGGATACCTTTCATTCTTTTTACTTCCCTGAGAGATACTACATAGAACAACATGATGTCATCAACAAATTTCTGGTGTGCGATTGATAGATCTTTCCCCCAAATCCGAAGCCCTTTGATTTTCCCCTCCTGCAATTCTTTTTTAATATATATCCCCAGCCCTTCTGCCGCAATGATGAAAATGAAGGGAGATAGAGGATCCCCCTATATTAAGCCTCTAGAGGCATTTAAGGTGGTAGTTGGCGTATCGTTTAACAGAATGGAGAAAATCAGTGTGGAGAGCATATCTGAGACCCGAGCAATCCATCTGTTACAGAAACCAAAGGCAGCTAGCATTGATTTAAGGTATTCCCAACTCAGACAATGATAAGCCTTAGAGAGGTCGAGTTTGATCATCCCTGCTTATTTTTTGGATTTTAGAGAGTGCGCCACTTCTTGTGATGCTATCAAACCATCAAGAATTTGACGACCTTCCACAAATCATGTTTTCTTAGAGGAAACAATACTAAAGAGGATGGGCTTAAGTCTTTCAGCCAAAAGGGTTGCAATAATTCTATAGATCACATTACAGAGGGAAATAGGTCTAAAACCTTGGGGATCTTCAGACTTAGAAATTTTAGGAATAAGAGACAAAAGAGTAGAGTTAAAGTCGGGGCATGCCTTCTGGTTTCTTCAAGATTCTTCAACCAGGTCAAAAATGTCTTGCCCCAAGAATTTCCAGCCCACTTGATAGAATTCCACTGTGAAACCATCTGGTCCTCGGGCTTTACTCTTCTTCATCCCTTTCACGATCTCTTCAACTTCCTCTAAGGTAGCTACCCTCATTGGAGCTAGGTTTTGATCTCTGGTAATCATGCTTGGAATCTCGTTGCAGATTCTCCTAATAGCTTCTCGTTGATCCTCTTGGGGTTCCATGAGGAGGTCTTTAAAGTGGCTGACCAGTGTATGATCCATCTCTTCATGCTGAGATAGGCGAGTTCCTTCTACATTGTTTATAGAAAAGATTCTATTTCTCTATCTCTGTTGTATCATAGCCTGATGGAAGAAATTTGTATTCCTCTCTCCCTCTTTTAACCAATTCACTCTTGATTTTTGTTTGCATAGAATTTCTTCCTGTTTCATTCTTTCTTCAATTTGACTTATCAGAATCCCTTCCTCTCTAGCTAGTTCCTTGCTCCGACCTGTTGTTATTATTTCTTGTTGGATTCTCTTCATTCTCTAGGCTCATTGTTCCTGATCCTTGAAGATATTATTGAATTCCTCTTTGTTCCATTTTTTTATTTTCTCTTTTATTTCCTTTAATTTCAATTGGAAGGTCTGCATTCTTCTCCTCCTCCTCTACTAACTTTGTCTCCACCATTCCTCTACTTTTGTCATGAACTTCTGGTCTCTCAGCTAGAAGGCCTCAAACATGAAAGGGTGCCTTTTGGGGCTATCTTTGAAGACAATTTCGAGTTTGATCGGCCAATGGTTAGAACCCATTCCCGAGAGGATCATGGATTCTATTAAAATATCCCAGTTTATTACCTATTTTGATATAAGGAATCTATCTAACCACGAGGTGATTTGGTGGGTGCCTCTCCTTCTGTTGTTCCATGTGTGAGTCCCATTTATAGTTGGGATATCCACCAACCTTTGTTCATTGATCATATCCCCAAAAGGTTCCATATCCATATATGAACTTCAGAGACCTCCTCCTTTTCCACTTGGTGATGTGATCATGTTGAAGTCTCCTCCCACAATCCATGGGTTTTCTTGGAAGAGACTCTGGGTTTTTTCCAAATTCTGAAGGAAAATCTTGCATTCTCCAGGTATAGGTGGTCCATACACTCCTGTGAGGAGGACCTAGTCCTAGGATCCAATGTTCCTAAATTTCCTAGATAGAATTCTAGGTAAACTTACCCAATCTTCAAATTGAACCTCCTCGGGGTTCCAGAGTATTGCCAACCCCCCAACACTTCCTATGGCATCCTGGCCTATTATCTTGTAATGCAGTTTAAATTTGCCCATAATGTCTTAGTTTTCATTCATTGATCTTAATTTCCTAGATTATCATTATATTAGGTTTATCCCTCCTAAGTCTCTCTTTCAGGTATCTATGTTTCCCCTTGCTATTCATCCCTCTAATATTCAAAGTTGTTATTATCATTTAAAAAATTTGAGGGGTTGTTGGAATACCTCTAACAAAGGTACAACTCTTCTTGAATTCACCAACATTTCTCCTACCATTTGAATGGATTCGCTCATGGATCTTCTTCCCCATTATCTTCCCCCTTTCCTTGTAGTACCTATTTCTATGCTTTGTCCTCCTTGAAATCCTAGGTGATCTGGTTGACTAACTATGATTGCCCCTCATTTCTCCTTGTATCATTGGAACATGTCTTTGCATAATTGCTTTTGATCTTCTGGGATGAACCTCTCATCCAGATGTCTCCATTCATGACCCATTCGGGTTCTGTCATTTCCCCTTCCTTTTCTAGCCCTAACTTGGCTTTTGCCTTGATTTTCCCTTTGTCTATATTTATTGGTTCTGTTGCTTCTTCCCCACTGTCTTCACCGTATTCTTCCATTTCCTCTTCTTGTAGAATCGTGAACTTATTTTGATTTACCTGAGTTGATTCCTTGGTAGTTGGTTTAAGATTTTTCGATCCTTTTTGAGGTTTTTTCCAGCTGTGCACTTTTGTAAAACCGCCATCTCTATCCTTGCCTGATTCTTCCTCCTTCCTCGACTCTTCCTCCTTCCTTATGTCCAGTGATTCCCCAGCTTCATTCAAGAGGTAGGATTTGAAGAGATGTCTATATTCATGACATCTTCTGCAGGGAAATGGAATGTGCTCACAATCCACCAGTTGCTACCATACCTCATCATGATATTCCACCTCAGTACAATTAGGAAGTGGTTCTGTGATGTTCATGTAAACACAGATTCTTTCATAGCATGTATATCGACCTTTATTGGTGGTGCATTCTACTTTGACAAAGGCCCCAATTGAGTTCCCAATACCTTCCAGGATTTTTGGATCCCAAAACATAATTGGGAGTCTGAAAATCTAAACCCATATTGGTGTCGCTAACATTTCCTCCTTATCTGGGTTGTAGCATTCTTCCCAATGCCTCATAAAGAGACCTATGTTGTTAAAGAAATAGGGTCCATCATCAAAAATCCTCTCCTTATCTTCCAGGTTAGAGAAAATGACCGAAAAGAAGCCCTTAGCACCTAATTTTAGGTCAATATGTCCTTTAGGTTTCCATCTTTGTTGTATCCATTTTGCCAATTCTTTCTCTAATAGCCACAACCCTACAAACTTGCAAATTAGAGAAAGGTCTTTCATATATACTCTGTATTCTTCTAGTTTGTTATTTGAGACCACAAACCTAGGTTTTTTCATTGCTCGAGGTAGGCATTTGCTTCCCAGCCCAGCTTTCCATCGAGCCCCCATGACCGACCCATCCTTACTTCATTTTCCTGCGGATCTGGTCATTCCATTCCTACTTTCCTTTCCTGACGTTACTTTTTTGTTGGAGGGGATCGCTCCCCCCCATTTGGTTTTGTCATTTCTTTGTCAGCCCAACCCGAGGCCTATCCGCTTGCAACAACGGCTCGTGACTCTTCCTTGTCCTGATCTGGAGCAACTGGCTACAGTCTTTACTTGTGCCTTGCCTAAGTCTCAGGTCTGCCAGAGGCAAACCTTGTCGTAAACCCTAACCCTAACTATTGAACATCATCGCTTCCCTCTGTCTCTTCCCATCCTCTCATTTTTTTTTTTGAGAGAGAGATAACAATGTGAACTCCCTCAACATATTGAAGTTGTAACTCCAAAGGTTCAAATTGTGGCCTGAGAATGGAATGGAGAGGTTTACAAGTGGAGGAGGGTTTCATATTCCTTGGTATTAACAAATCAATGCTTTAATTAATCAGTGAAAGAGGCCAACCAAAAAAAATAAAGAAAAAATAGAAATGAAGAAACCCTAGTAAGAGATTACCTAAAGAATCTTCCAGTCTAGGGGTTTACTTTCCACTCCATGGAAAGAAAAAAAAAGGTTAGTCGTAATATTGGGTGCAAGGTTATCACCTTTAGTTAGACATAATAAGAGGATAATTTTCTTCTCAAACCTTATACCTACAACAACATGGAAAACTTTTTAGCCACTAGCTCAAGATAAGCTGGGAAATGAAATATTAAGTAAGCAAAAGGAAAATTGTCTAAGTTCATAAATTTCATGAGGAAAATCAACCATGGAATGATAATATACATAACAAGGAAAATCATGCCAATATTATGGCATTACATGATTGCATAGTAGCCTTCTAAAAAAATTGGGACTATGGAATGGTGGATTCTAGTTGTAATGACGTTCGAGATAACAAAAGACAAAGAAAATGAAACCCTAAGAAAATCTTGCCGCTTGCAGAGATTTAGTGGTTGAACATTCATGATGCAAATCACCATAGGAGTAAGGGGTCTGTTACCCTAACTGACCTACCCAAATGATAACCACCGACAAATCACCCAAAATAGATCTTGATTGTCCTCACGTTGATGAGTCATGTGCCTATGTGAGGTATCACCATTAAGATAGGCCATATTGCAGGGGGGAAGTCGTACTTGCATACAATCAACTCACAAATATGAGTTCATAATTCTATGATGAACATCCATTCAAATTTAACCTTGGTCCAAATATAATGTTTCACATTGGAACATGAAATAATGATACCATAACAACATCTACTTGTGGCACAATGGAAATTCTAATATATTTTCTTTAGAATTTTGTTGTTTTGGCCTTAGAGAAGCGATTCCTATCAATATGTTATGCGTGTAAATTAAAAACCTTTTCCTTTTTGAAACCAATAACATTTTTCTCTAAGAGGCTTGGTAGAGCCATGATAGAATATTTGAAGATTTAGGAAAATCAATTGGGTAGGAGATTGAGAAGCAACATACACTCCACGGGTAACAATAGTATAAGTTGTAAGTTCTAAACTTAATGGTTGTTGCAATGGAAGTGTAATTATGGGAAGAAAATTTAAGGTTCATTAATGCAGAAGATTATAATATTTCTTTCTAATCACCTAAAATAATGTTTATTAACAATTATTATTTTTATATATAGATATTATGAAAATAAAATACCATAATCAGCATTTATTTTTAGAATAGAAATTAAAAAAATATTACTTTAAACTAAATATATTTAAATCCAAAATATTTTAAATAATTGAACTATTTAAATTATTGTGGCACACATAGCTTAGTGAATTGATGGCTCTGAAAATATTTATGAATCCGATAGCTAACAATAGGTTATTCAAGTTACAAAGTCTATGGAAATTCAATTATGGTTCTTAATTAGATGAAAGGTTACTTTAATATGGAATTAAGCATCAAAAATGTTATAAGCTTTGGAAAATTTAATATGGAAAGTTTATAAACTCGAAAATATTATAAGCTTTTGAAGCGATTTTTCTAAATATTGCTTATCAATATATTTATAGGCAATTAAATATTGTTGTTAATGATTTATCAAAAGAAGGCTTGTTGATGAAATGGAATGATATATCAATCTTGATAGTTTGATAATACTGTTAATCTTTAAAAAGCATAAGCTTTAATGTCATGCTTATCAAATTGATGTATGTGACTTCCATGTTTGTGGGATATTGGATCCATATTTGCATAAAACTTTGATTGTTAAAGTATATAGTGGTGTACATACTCCTATCCCCTATAGATTTGAAAATGTAAAGTCCTATAAGGAAACATATATTCTTAATGATTATACCCATTGAAGCTGAGTTGTTGTAGGTTGTTAGGTCCCTATAATACTAGTGTAAACCCTTATTGTTATTAGCCCAACCCCCTTATTGTATTATTGTTCCCATACAGTCCCCCATTTTCTATTATTGTACTCGTAGAATCCCACTATTGTTATTATTGTGTCCCTAGAATATTATTGTTATGTAGGCTCTGATTTTATTGGGACCACTTAGGCTCCTATATATAGAAATGAGGTCTTGTCATTTGTATCATCCAAATTGTTCATTTGTGTAATGTAAAGGATGTTTCCAAATTGAGGAGGCTGATTTCTAAGTCGTTGATCTATATTTTCTATCTTTTTGTGAGTTCGTTTCATAAAATTTGGTATCAGAGCTCTAGATTCCAGGGTTTCACTGCTCCAAACAGGTCATCATGTCATTTTTTCTATAATGTTTTTTCTGTGATGTTTTAGAAGCTGCAAAAACAACCCATTTGAGTTGACATCTCTCTCAACCTAGGATCCTCATTTCAGATCTTTTATCCCTATATTATTTGAGATATGATCCAAGGAAGTTGGGGTTTTTGCAAGATCCCAAATTATATCTCAAACAGGTGACCTAGGGAAAATAGTCATAACTTTCTCTCTGAGCATAATATTGAAATTTCCTGATAAGTTACAAAAACAGGATGACCTGCAATTTTATATATATTGGTTTGAGGTCCTAAGGTCGAAACAGTGACCCATGGCACTTCATACAAGTTCACTCTATCGAATTAGACTATAATCAGGTCATCATGGGAGATTTGGCATAAGTATTCCTTGGAGAATCCAATATTGATTAGACTCACGAGGTTCGAAATACGACACATAGGGATACTGTAGGACACAATTTCAGACCTTGGAGATCCTAAATTTCAGAGATACATCAGATTCAATATCGAGCTCCTTCAAAGTGAAAAAAGGTGTGTAGTTTTCTTAAATTTTGCATAATTTTGGTTTCAAAAATTAGTTTGAAGGAATTCAAAGGGCATAGTGAAGCACAATTGTCACTAATTGATGCTCTGAAGAAATGAAATGGAAACAACTAGTAAGAAACCTAAAATATCTAGCATGACTCATGAAGAAGAGGAAGAAATGCAACATCATATATCAAAATTACAAGACCGAGTGCAACAAATTTGACTCTCACTAAAAGTAATAGAAAATAAGATGGATGGGTTAAAGAAATGTGTGGAAGCTAAAATAGATGTTATGAAAGACAACATTGAATGTTGGAAGAAATACAAGGAAGTTTCGAAGGAAGGTTTGAGAAAGTTTCCATAAGAAAGGCTTCCTAATGGCGAAAAGGTAGTAGAGGAAACTCATAATGAGAACAAAAGAAATGTTAATCATGACTTGAAGAATGAGATAATTGAATATTTGAAGAAATAAGTGCAAAGTTTGAATAAGGGTTTGAAAAAGTTGTTACAAGAAAGGCTTCTTAATGGGAAAAAGGTAGTAGAGAAAACTCATGATGAGAACGAAAGAAATGTTAATAATGATTTGATAGACTCTAACATTGGAATGACAACCCACCACATTCCAAAGATAGATATGAGTATGTTTGATGGAAAGGATCATGTAACATGGATACTATAGATGGAACAACCCATTTGAGCCAAAATATCTCCCAACCTTGGTTCCTCGTTTCAGCTCTTTTCTCGCTATACTTTCAGAGGTATGATCTAAGGAAGTTAGGGTTTTTGCAGGATCCTAAATTATATCTCAAACAAGTGACCTGGGGAAAATAGTCATAACTTTCTTTCTGAGTATAAGTTTGAAACTTCGCTAGAAGTTATAGAAAGAGTATTGTCTATAGTTTTATGTGTATTGGCTTGAGGTCCTAAGGTCGAAACAGTGACATGTGGCACTTCATACAAATTCACACTACTGAACCGATCTATAATCAGGTCATCATGGGAGATTTGGCTTAACACTTCCTCGAAGAATCCAATATTTATCAAACTTATGATGTTAGAAACATCACACATAGGGATATCACAAGACACAATTTCGGACCCTATAGATCCGAAATTTCAAAGATACATCAGATTCAATATCAAGCTCCTACAAAGTGAAAAAAGATGTGTAGGTTTTTTAAATTTTGCATAAATCAGGTTTCAAAAATTAGTTTGAAGGAATTCAAAGGGAATATTGAAGCATAATTATCATTAACTAATGCTTTGAAGAAATAAAATCGAAACAACTAGTAAGAAACCTGAAAGATCTAGCATGACTCATGAAGAAGAGGAAGAAATGAAACATGATATATCAAAATTCCGAGACCAAGTGCAACAAATTTCGCTCTCACAGAAAGTAACAGAAGGTAAGATGGATGGTTTAAAGGAAGGAATGGAAGCTAAGATAGATGGTATGAAAGACAACATTGAATATTGGAAGAAATACATGGAAAGTTAGAAGGAAGGTTTGAGAAAGTTGCTACAAGAAAGGCTTCTTAATAGTGAAAAGGTAGTAGATGAAACTCATAATGAGAAAAAAATTAATGTTAATCATGATTTGAAGAATGAGAGAATTTAATATTTGAAGATAGAAGTGCAAAGTTTTAAGAAAGGTTTGACAAAGTTGTTACAAGAAAGGCTTCCTAATAGGAAAAGGTAGTAGACAAAACTCATGATGACAACCAAAGAAATGTTAGTCATGATTTCATAGACTCTAACGTTGGAATGATGACCCACCACATTCCAAAGATCAACATGAGGAAGTTTAATGGAAAGGATCATGTAACATGGATACTATAAATGCAACAATATTTCAATCTCCATAATGTGGAAAAAACACAAAAGGTACACATTGCAGCTTTATAATTGGAACCCAATTGGTTTATATGGTACCAATGGCTTTGCTCTCGTAAACAAATTGTCACTTGGTCAATTTTTATGGATGAAATGACAACACATTATGAGGATAGAAAGAGAAACACCTTATTTAGCCAATTGATAAATCTCAAACAAAAGGGTTCAATGGCAGAGCACATTGAGGACTTCCAAAAATTGAATATAAGGGTAAATGATATTCCAGAGAAGTAAAGGATTGATGTCTTCATAGGGACTTTAAAGATAACATTCAACATGAGATTACACTTTAGGAAACTAATTCATTGGAGAAGAAATTTAGGTTGGCAAGAAAAATGGAAACCAAAATTATGGAAATAAGGAATCCTACGACTCAAAACTATAAAGATGGAAGTGTTGATGTCCCTAGCCTTCCACAACATACAAGGTTGACACCACAAAAATTGGAAGAAAAAAAAGCAAAAGGGATTTGTTACAATTGTGATAGAAAATACACTAAAGCTAATAAGTGTGCTGAGAAGAAATCATTTTACATAGATTGTGAAGAGGAGGAAGAAAAGGAACGAGAAACATCAAAATAAGACGACATACATGATGAATAAACCCTAGAGAAAGAAGAAATGAATCCGACCATATCCTGTAATGCATTGGCCGAATTACCACTCCTCAAACTATCAAGATAGAAGGACATATCAAGAAGAAAAAGGTCATAGTGTTGATTGACTCGACCAGTACCCATAATTGTATTCATTGTAAGATAGCTAAGGAATTGAATTGCTTCCTATATCTAGCACCAGAGTGTCAAGTGACGATTGCAAGTTGAGAAACCATAAATTGGTCTAGAAAGTGTCATAATATCAAGTTATCCATGGGAGAATATGTATTGAATAGCCCAATGCATTCCATTCTAATGGGTGGTGTTGATGTTTTACTAGGATTCTAATGCCTAAAATCCTTGGGTACAATAGTTTTTAATTTTCAAGAACTTTTCATGAATTTTTTTCAGAATGAGAGGAAGTTGAGTTAAGGGTTATCGCACAAAAACTGGGAAAGGAAATCAACTCTAATAGAATGAAAAAGATTCTAAAGAAATAACAATGATGCATAATTGCACAATTATGTTCACTAGAGGTTCCCACATCGAAATCGTTTATTTCTCCAGATCTCCAAAATGTCTTGGAAAATCATTCCAAGGCATCTGAGACTCCCAAAGGCCTCTCCCCTATTTGTGATCATGATCATGCTATTCATTTCATTCCAAGAAGTGTTCCTCCAAATGTTAGATCTTACCTAATGGGAAGACACTTCAAGATAAAAATGGATCATGATAGTCTTAAATACTTTTTAGAACAAATATTATCTTTGGAAGAACAAAAAAATGGGTCACAAAGATGTTGGGTTATGACTTTGCAATCATCTATAAAAAAGGGAAACAAAATGATGTTGTAGATGCACTCTCAAGAAACAATGAGGAATCTATGGAAGCATTTTTTGTGTCATTTCTATTATCCAACTAGATTGGATAAATGAAGCACATGATGAATGGAATAATGACGAAGAAGTGTGGGAACTCATTAAAAAGTTGCAGAAGATTCTAATCCAAACAATATTTCTAGAACTTGATGAAGAAGGAAAGATTATATTGGAACTCAGAGAAGTTACAGAAACAAGAAATTGACAGCTACAAAATCGATCAATTTCAGAGTCTCTCATCAAGTGGAACAACTTACCCACTGAAGATTCCACATGGGAGGATGAGAATTTTATACAGAAATATCCAGAACTACTCAAGCGTTTAGGACAACACTTTTTGAAGGAGAGCGGCATGTTAGGTCCCTATACTACTAGTGTAAACCCTTATTGTTATTAGTGAAGTGCCCTTATTGCATTATTTTGATGATATAGTCCCCATGTTGTTATCCATAGAATCCCACTATATTTTTTTTGCTAAGTAAGTCTAAAATATATCATTGTAACAAAATAATACAAGGAGGGTCTGGCCACTGCAGTTCCTAGCCAGAGTTCATGGCATATTGCAACAAAAACAAAATGAGGACTGCCTAGATATAGGAAACCAGTCTGACCCAAAATAAGTTTGCTTCTGTCACAGGGGAAATGAGCATATAAGCATATAATGATGTTTTCTTGAAATCAGTTCCAAAATTAACTATTTTGCTTTAAAATTTAGAAGAAAACCCATAGACTTGATTTCCTGGAACCTGGAACCTGAAGGCATGTGTTGTGCTAGTTGTCATTTGTTGTTGTCGATGGTTCTCCAATGATGAGACATCTGTAAGCATTGAAGTCATCCTCATCTTCCTGCATCTTAACCATGTCTTCCTTCACTTGACTTGCTTGATTTTGCTCTGAGGTAGAAGGCTCGCCTTGAGCTGTATCACTTTTCTCCATCACTTGAGTGGGATGACCTCCATCCCTGGAGGGCTCCTCTTGAAACATAACTGTGATTGTTGCCCTGATAATAGGTCAATTCAGAGTTCAGAGGTAGGTGAATTGGGCTGAATGATTGGTTGGCTAAGAGTTAGAAGGGGAAGCAGATGCATAAGGACGAGTTTGCAAGGACAGAGGACGCGCAACACTAATGTAGCCTCTGCCACTCCGTGTATCAGGATAACGGTCTAATATGTGATTTGATTAGGGGGAAGAGGATTCAGACACCGTGGAAGGTGAGAAATATTGCAGACTCCCTCTGTTGCTGCCTCTTCTGCTATGCATTCGCTAGCACAGTCTCAGCATAATGACGTGGGGAGTAAGGGCTTGCTTATATGAAGTCAGTTCTGTGTAGAAATTGGAGGTAGAAGGCTCATAAGGCTCAGAGGTGAGAGTCAAATTGCAAGTCAGGATGTGAGAGTGATGGATGCCCATTCCAAAGTCTATGCAGAAAAGGAGATTACAACGCCTACCCATTGCAGTGCAAATGCTAGGCTTCACAACATATAGAGGTCAGTTGTAATTGAGAGGTAGAGGAGAAAAAATAGAGGAGGTGGGCCGATTATTACCTGAGGCCTCCATGACGCAGAGCCAAGGTGGGATGGCATTGGTGAATTGGTTCGAGTGCCACATTGCATGGCAATTACACTTACTGTAAGTCAGATTAACTACTATGTGTGCAAGCTTATGGGCGGTAATGTGGCAGTTCCACTTACCAGCCCATTCCTCTACCATCTTGTCAACCTTTAGGTACACCCGCATCCGGGAAGAAGCCCACTATTGTTATTGTTGCACCCCTACAATATTATTTTATGTAGGCTCTGATTTTATTAGGACCGCTTAGACTCCTATCTATAGAAAGGAGGTCTTTTCATTTGTATCATCCAAGAATTGTTCATTTGTGTAATGTAAAGAAGGTTTCCCCCTCGAAGAGGCTCATTTCTAAGTCATTGATCTATCTTTTATCTCTTTTTGTGAGTTGGTTTCATAAGATAGCCTTTTGATCTATTGGGTAGTTAGAAGGAAAAAATGAAGTAAAAGTGTATTTATAAGGGTACTTTTATAGGGATAATATGATTAAGAAGTAATTATATAACTTATAAAATTTGAAGGGTTGAAACTTTTATTCCATATTAAATTTTTATATGTCAATTACACATCTAGTTAAACTATATTTTTAAAAATAAATGAAATTATAATTAGACATACACATATATCAATTGGTTTAGCTTAGGTATTTAGGAGGAATGATTACTATCTTGAAATTTTTTGTAATGGACTTGAGCCTTAAGACATGTGTGTGTGTGTTAATTGGTCTTATCTTAAGTTGTTGGGAGGAATGATTTTTATTGTGAGTTGAGCTTAGTTGTAATGGTTTTAAGCCTTGAGTCTTGTTGTAGAGTGTCCGTAGCCCCTAGAAACCACTTAGAGTAAACAATAAAACTCCAAGTTATTACAACAAATCTCATTATGTTACTTGCGAGTGTTATCACTACTCAGCATCTCAAGGCTGAGAAAGGAAGCCAAGGAGATAACCTCAAACCAATATTTAGATCTAGAAGCTACTGCAACCAAATCAGAGACGGCTCTCTCAAGGATCTCACAGCCAATGAAGTGACTAGAGTGGGAATTTAGATGTTCGGCTAGATATTACACTCAATGGTGTTTGATTTTAGATTTTGTTGGATGAAACTCATAGATCTAGGAACTAGGCTAAGGTTTCTAATGATTATTTGCATAGATATAATGGGGTGAGGTAGGCATGGACAATGATAGAAATAGTTTTTGTGGTTGTGCAAAGATGAAAAATTAGAGGATCAGAATGAGAAAAATGGAAGATTTGGTGCTGTGTGAATGGAGGCCATGGTCATTTAGTTGACAAATTACATAAAAAAGACAACGCAAAACTATGGCCGAGAGCATAGAAAACAAATTGATTTTGACCACTCAGGGAGGATTATGAACCATTAATCTGGGTTGGCTGATCCAGGCCAATTAAATATGGGTCATTCATCTAGCTCGTTGTATTATCAAAATCGCAAAAAGGTCGGGGCTCATTCAATACATTATGCAGTGCTTTCACAAAGGAGCAGAGCTGAAGGCCCTTTTAAATGTAACATATAAGAATCGCATCTGGGACAGGCCTGTATCATATCAAAATCACAATACAAAGAGGGGCACGAAAATATTCCTAAGAGACTTATCTACAAGGGACTCTCCATTGAGTGGACCTGGCAACCTCTTTAAATACAACAATATAATGTATCACATCCACCAGACTTTGATCACATCGTAGTTGGCGGGGATGAATTTATTTCAATCAACGGGAAGATGTTTGTGATATTGGTGAGAAGCACTTATCGATTGAGGAGAGATTTAATATTTATGTGATCCCTGATTGTGATATTACAATTGGCGGGGCGATAAGCTTATCACAATCAGTGGGTACAAGTTTATCGCAATCAATGGAGAAGAAGGGTTCTCTGGTATGTGATAGTGGCACACTGGAGAGTTTACGATATGCGATATCGCAATACCAATAAGGAAGGGGGGATGAGAAACCATTTTAGTGTTTCATGAGATATGCTGACAACGATATCTTTTACGGGTCCCATCCTTTAAAAGGTAACTTCAGCATGTTTCTTAGTGTTAAATGAAATGCGGGCAGAGTTGGACTATGGGAGCACAATGCGGTATGAGACTTGCATTTAAGGTGCCACATGACCTATGCCCCCTTTTAGTACTTAAGAGGTGGGGGCTTATATATAATATAAAATAAGGGGGGTGTGATGTATTACAAAATACTTTGCGACCATGTTTAACGATATGGGGGATGACTAGAGTTGAATTCTTTAACAAAAATGGATTATAGTAAATGAAATAATATGGGATATGGCTAGAGTTAAATGGAAAAAAATGGTAAATTGGAACATGGATAGAGTTTGGAAATATGAACGAAGAATGAAATTAAGGCTGGAAAAGGAAAAAAAATGCAACCATTGGTCCACAAAACAAGTCACATTTAATGTAAAAGTATTATAATTTGACAAAAAATTACTTCATTAATATGAAAGAGTAAATTTGATCACAGATATTATTCAACACTAACATTGTCTCCAACTAGGGATGACATCTCCTTTAGTAGGTGTCAAGAACCACAGATCTCTGAATTTACAGATCAGTGGCTAGTCTATTGGGCTACTCCCAACCATTAACATGTAACCTGATGAATTGAAACCAACTTATTATGCAATGAAACCCAAACTAAAAACCAATTTGTACACCACTACAAACCGAACTAAACCTACTGTAGGCTGAAACAATGCTAGAAAACTTACTACTAAAAGAAAAGCTATCTTACTAGAAAAAATTCTCAAAGTGCTAATCTTATTCACACTCCTAATTACTCTAATTGATCCATAACCTGCTTACTCAAGTGATACGAAATTTCCAATGAAGCCAAAAAAGGAGGTGGTCATTCACTAAAATTTTGCTCACATCCTCTGTAAGCAGATAGAATGATGTACATGAAGGCAAATCACAATGAAAACTGTAACCAAGACTTATGCTAAAAAAAGAAACAACTTTCACCTATTCCCATGGTTGCAAAAGACTGCCCAAGGGGTCTTAAAAATCATGAAACATTACCTCCTTTGATGACTACAAAAAATCAGTAAAAGGATCTTCAAATGGAGGGTCTAATATGTTACACTTCCTTTCTAGGTTGTCTTCATACCATGGTTTCAAATTTCGCGAAAATTATCTCTCAGAAATTGAAATGAAGCAAAGCATAAGGGAAAAGACCTTTCACTTGCTTCGAAAACTTCTGCATTTTCTTCATTATTGTCCTAATTAATATGCACAGGCTAAGGACCATATTCAAGTTGTTGTAAATGAACTTTCTCCTTTGAAAGACATGTCGTTGATTGCTTTCAAGAGTTAGCCTCAACTTTGACAACACAGTCATCATCATAATGATCATACTTTGGTAACTCATCAATATAGGGAATTTCATCAAGAATGCACATCAGAACAATAGATTTCTTCTCCACAAACTAATCTAAAAATCCATTTTCATGATTTTCCATAAATGAATACAAAAAATAGTTATTTTATGATCTACGGTAACTGCGTTTAGGAGCAAAATGGTTAGGACCAATAACCTCTTCTTTTTCTGTAATAATTGGGACATGGTGTTTTTGAATAGCAAGTTTATCTCTCATGGTGATCCTTCACATCATTTCTTCCATTGTGCTTACCAAAATGTCAAGCTTCACTTTTGAATATGTCAGGTGCTCCTTCTCTATATTCTCCCTCTATGTTTCCTTCAGCTTTGACCTTTTGACTATCATATTAGCTTCCATGGCTATTGCACTATCTTTCATTTCTTCGAGTGTGGTAGAGTCCCTTTCTCTCAATTGAAATTCCATTTCCGGATCAAAGGCATCTAGGTAGTGTAAGAGAGCTAAAATCGGGAAGTGATTTGATATCAGTAGGGATTGAATGGTATACTTGATTGAACCTAGATAAAAAGTGTTGCATTTCTTCTCCTGACTATCTTATCAAATGATTATATTATTATAAAACCAGAAAAGGATTCCTCTTGATAACCCATTTATCAAGGAAGAATTTCACAAACTGATGGAAATTCAGAATGTTTGCAACTGATAAGTTTTTAAGCAATCCTTGGCTTCATCTTGCAAAGATAGAGAAAAATTCCTGATACCAACATCATCTTCTTCAATCTCAAAAAGATCAAGAAAAATTTTAAAACTCCGAATGTGTTTTTCAGTAGTGATGTTACCATATTCCGCATCAAACTTAGGAAGATATTTGTAATAATCTTGAGGGAAATCATGGAGTATAGGAGGTAAGATGAGAGGCTTGTATCTATCTAGAATTTTACAAGGTATAGGAGTATGTACAAAATCTATAGGATTATTCTTGATCTCTTGAGGCTCATCAAGTTGAATATGATCAACATAAGTTTTAGAAGAAGGTTCTTGATCAAAACCGAGTAAGGAGAATTTGTATTCACAATATTCGAAGGAAAGGAACCAAATGTAGGTCTGGGATATTTTCTCAAATATAGTATACTTTGGAAAACTTTCTTGACATTCTCAGGAAAAGACAAGAACTAATTTATAATAAAGCATATAATTTCTTGGATGAAATTCCAACTTGAATACCTGATCTTTCCATATTTTCTTTTCATGTTTTTGTTGGTAGGGTTCATCCTCCAGTTGAGTCTTGAAATCAGGTTGAAATTTGATTGGAGTCACCAGGTGATTAATTCAGCCTTCATATTTGTTTGACTATTGCCCACCATCAGCAAATCAAATATAAACTTTGATAATATTTCGTGGGGAATATGAAATTGTTCTCTCTCCCAAGTATGTTGCCAAAAATTACCACTACTTAGCATCCCAAGGCTGAGAAACAAAGCTAAGGTGGTAACCTCAAATGAATCTTTATATCTGGTAGCTAGCCCTACCAAATCAGAGAGGGCTCTCTCGAGGATCTCGCAACCAATGAAGTGATTGGAGTGGGAATTCAGATGTTATGCTAGATATTAAGCTCAATGTTGTTTGATTTTAGAGATTTTCTAGATGAAACTCGTAGATCTAGGAACTAGGCTAAGGTTTCTAATGATCAATTACAGAGATATAATGGGGCAAAGTAGCCATAATCAGTGACATAAATAGTTTTTCATGGTTGTGCAGAGATGAGAAATTACATAAAAAAAACAATGAGAAATCGTGGCCGGGAGCATAGAAAATGAACTGATTTTGACCATTCCAGGAGGATTATGGACCGTTGATTTAGATTAGCTAATCCAAGTTGATTAAATCTAAGTCGTTGATCCTGGTCATTGCATTATCACAATCGGAACATGGCCAGGGCTCATAGAGTACCTTATGCAGTGCTTTCACAAAGGAGTGGAGCTGAAGACCCTTTTAAATGTGACATATAGGAATCACATCCTGGATGGGCCTGTATCGTATCACAATCAAAATACAGAGAGGGGCACAAACATCTTTATACGAGACTTATTTACATGGGACTTTTCATTGGGTGGACGTGAGAGCCTCTTTAAATGCAACTCCATAATGTATCACATCCACCAAGCTTTGATCACATCACAATCGGAAGGGTGGAATTTATCACAATCGATAGGAAAAACTTTTCAATATCTATGAGTGGGACTTATTGTCAGAGAAAAGATTTAAGATTTATGTGATCCCTGATTGCAGTATCGCAATTAGTGGGGGGATAAAATTTTTTCACAATCGGTGGAGACAAGTTTATTGCAATCGACGGACATGAATGATTCTGTGATATGCGATATCAGTGGGCTAGAGAGTTTGCAATATGTGATATTGCAATCACAATCGGCAAGGGGGAATGGGCAACCATTTTATTTTTTCATGCAATATGTTGACAGCGATATGTTTTATGGTTCCTAGCCTTTAAAAAGGAACTTCGACATGTTTCTTAGTGTTAAATGGAATACAAGTAGAGTTGGACTATGGGAGCTGTTACATTGAAATTTGTCACCATGACTATCTACAGTGAATATGGCTCCATCAATAGTCATATTATCCTCCTTGTCAAGCCTCATACCTCTACTCTTCATGTCAAACTTCAAAAAGAGAGAAAGTCAGTTAAAAACATGTTTATCTCTGGGTAC
>APFE030419227.1:155696-187866 GCA_000404065.3 Pinus taeda
GGGGGGCATGAGCCCCTCGTACAAAAAACTATGACTGGCACATGCAAATGGAGGGGAAGGATCTAGAGCTCCACATGGAGAAGGAGAAACAGGGAACACTATAATTATTAGAGTGCAACGAAAATTCTGGTTTAGAATTTAGTGCCTACCTAAAGCAACAACAAACCCGAAATGTTCAACCCAATAAACTGGAAGGATACAAGTAATATATGAAAGATCACATGATTATCTATAAGTTTATTAGTATATTGCCTTCATAGAATGACCTAGTCAGATGGATCTACAATAAATGGTAGTCAAAAGGACATATTGGAATTGAGGGCCAAAGGCTTCTTTATGGTCATCTTCACTAGTCTGGAAGATAGGGATAGAGTGTTTGAAAATGGATCCTACTTATATAACAATGCAATTCTATTTAGATATTCTAGGGAGCACACTATAACCGTTGAAAGGAGTTATTCTTAGAAGACTTGTTATGGGTAAGAATTTTTTTCCCTACCCTACAAATTTTGGGGCCCAGATATTCTTGAAGGAATCAGCAACTTGACTAAATATTTTTTCAAGATATCATAGGTCATCAAATGTGGTATGTAGACCTCATATGCCAAAATATTGCTTACATGGATATCTCATAGCCATTGTCAGAGTTTGTAAAGAAATCTCCTACAAAAATGAGATATGGATTCAATCTATGGATTACAAACATGTTCATTTCCAATGCCAAACATGCCATAAGCATCACCATTTAATTAGATATTTCTCGATCCATCAGGAGGAAATGAAAAAGGAATCTCAAATAACTAATCTATATGGTTTTCAAAGAGCTGCAACAAAAAGGAGAAACCCTAAAGAACATTCTTCTCAAATGGAAGCAACCTAAATTCCAACTAGAAATAAGTATTCGATGCTCAACAATCATGATGATGAGATAAATATTCCTAAATATCTCATGAATTTAGACTCAAATGTAGAGGAAAATCAAATCAAAACCTCACTTAAAATGAAGGCTACAAAAACCCTCCTAGAAATCCCAACTTGGGAGGAGGTAATCATGCCATATGTGGTAAGAATCGACACAGAGGAGGACATTGAAATCTTAAATAGAGATGACAAATTCCCATTAAATCCCCTTGGAAATTAAAAATTAAATATCTGAGCATGATTCTAGAGCATTGTTAATCCCAATATCACTAAACATATAAAATAGCGAAGGACCAACTATGGGAATCAAACAAGGAGGTGTGATCATTAGGAAATGGTTGGGGATACTTACACAACGCAGGAAAGGTAATCCCCAACCTCATAAGGAATTCGAAGAAAGGGGCAAAAGGACAAATAAATCCTTGATCTAGATAGTTGTGGAACACCTAGTTAATATAGGACAATTGAGTTTGCTCACTAGAGGAAATTTCAACCCAAAAGTGGCCTCATAATGAAAAATAATAAAGTAGGAGATGAATTTTGGCGGGAAAAGAAGAAAACTACTTTTTTTATTGTATTTTTTGGATTATTTTCTTAAATTTTTACTCAAATTTCAAATTTAGATACTCGTTGGAAGGGGAATTAAAATCCATATCCAATGAACCACCATTATGCATACTTATGAGAAAACACACATTGATAAAAATTAAATATACATTAAAAAACGTGTTGAACACATTCGTTTAAATTATCTTTAATTTTTATCAATGTGGGTCTTCTTAGAAATATGCATAATAGGTGCTTGTTTGATGTGGAATTTAATTATGCATCCAATGAGTGTTTACACTTGAAATTGTAGTAAAGATATAAGGAGATAAGCCAAAAATACAATTTAAAAGAAAATCATGGCCACTTTTAGGCTAAAATTTTATCTAATGATCAGATGTGTTTGGCTCACCCAAATGCTCCACACAATGAAGATTATCTCTTGTAAAATCTATGGTCACAATCGCTGAGGTAGACAAAGATATCTTCAAGGCCAAAAAAAAAAGGAAATCCCAAATATATTTATTGTACAAGTTGTTATGGAACTAGCTCACAAAAGGATAGAAATGATGGATCAACAACTTCAAAATCAACCACTTTTAGGGGGCAACCTCCTTTCCATTACACAAATGAACAATTCTTGGATGATACAAATGACAAGACATCCTTTCTATATACAAGGGTCTAAGGGGTCCCAATACAATCAAAACCTACATAACAATAATATTCTATGGGCACAACAATAATAATAGTGGGCTTCTATGGGGCACAATAATAACAACATGGGGACTATATGGGCACTATAAGACAACAAGGGAGTTGCACTAATAACAATAAGGGTTACACTAGTAATACAGGGACCTAACATGCCCCTCTCCTTCAAAAAGGGTTGTTCTCAATGCTTGAGTAGTTTTGCATGCTTTTGTATAAAATTTTCATCCTCCCATGTGGAATCTTTAGTGGGTAAGGTCTTCCACTGTATGAGGTACTCTAAAATTGATCAATTTCGTAGCTACAAATTTCTTGCTTCTATGATTGCTTCAGGTTCCAATATGTTTTTTCCTTCCTTGTCAAGTTCTGGCAATATTGTTTGAACTGGGATCTTCTCACCTAAAACCTTATTTAAGCATGAAACATGGAAAACTAGGTGTATTGGGAAAGATGCAGGAAGCTCCAATTTGTATGCCATAGTATGAATGTTTTTTAACACCTTGTATGTACCATAATACTATGGTGATAATTTATTATCCTTCTTATCTTTCTTGAGGGATGCTTGTTTGTATGGTTGTATTTGTAGAAATACCCAATCACCTACATCAAACTTCTTTCGCTACGATGTTGATATGCCTATTGTTTCATTCTATTTTGTGCCAAAGTGAGGTTAACCTTTAAGAGTTTGAGAACTTGTTGTTGATTCTCGATGTGATCTTCCACTCCTTGAACCTTAGAATTTTCTTTTAAAAATGATGTGATGGACAGTGGATGATATCCATAAAGTCCCATAAATGGGGTCATTTTTGAAGGAAGTGTTATACCACCATTCAACCAGAGGAAACCATTTGATCCATTATGCCTATTCATCAAATACAAAGCAATTAATATATCCTTCCAAACATTTGTTCATTATCTTATTTTTCCCATCAGATTGAGGATGATAAGATGAGCTCTGAGCTAACTGGGTACCCACACAAGAAAATAATTATGTCCAAAAATTTCCAATGAAAATGGGATCTCTATCACTTACAATAATATTTGGGTTTCCATGTAGATTTTTAATTTTTTCGATAAATGCAGTAGAAACTGTACTAGCTTTAAATGGATGAGATAATGCACAAAAGTGTGCATACTTGGTAAGTCTATTAACTACCACCATGATGACACTCCTTCCTTCAGACTTGGGTAAATCTATGATAAAATCCATTGAAACCTCCTCCAATAGTTTGAGCACCCTGACAACATGATGAACTTGATCCTTCCAAGACTTGTTGTAGACTAGTATAACATCAAAAAGTACTAATACAAATCTTCTAAATAAGCGTTTGAAAATGGAATTCATCGAACCTTGAAATGTAGAAAGTGCATTGGTAAGGCCAAAAGGAATGACCAAAAATTCATAATGACCCTCATGAGTTATAAATGTTGTTTTTGGAAAGTCTTCAGTCTTCATTATCATTTGATGATATCTTGAACGAAGATCGAATTTGGTGAAGTAAATTTCTCCATGTAATTCATCCAATAATTCATCAATGACATTAATGGGAAATTTATATTTAATAGTAAGCTCTTTGAGCTCCCTATAATCCAGACACATGCACCATGATACATCCTTCATGTGTACTAATACCACTAGAGCAGAGAAAGAACTTTGACTAGGTTGAATTATACTAGCCTCTGGCATTTCTACAACCATATGTTCAATTTCACTCTTTTGGTCATAAGAATATATGTAAGGCCTAATGTTTGGAGGAACACTTCCTAGAATCAAATGAATAGCATGATCATGATCACGAATAGGTGAGAGACATTTGGGAGCCTCAAATACCTTGGAATGATTGTCCAAGACTTTCTGGAGATCTACAGAAATAAATGATTTTGATGTGGGAACCACTATCAAATATAATTGTGTAGTTATGCCTCATTCTTCTTTCTTTGGAAGATTTGTCATTCCCTTAGATCTGATTATCTTTCTTAGTTTCCCTATGATACCCCTTAATTCAACTTCCTTTCCTTCTGAAAAAAATTCATGAAACGTTCTTGAAAATTAAAAGCTATTGTACCCAAGGATTGTAGCCATTGGAATCCTATTACAACATCAGTAGCACCCATTGGAATGGAAAGCATTGAGCTATTCAATACACATTCTACCATGGATAGCTTGATATGATGGTACTTTCCATGGAAATTTATGGTTCTTCCAGATGCAACCATCACTTGAAACTCTGGTGCTGGATATAGGAAGCAATTCAATTCTTTGGCTATCTTACAATGAATGAAATTATGGGTACTACCCAAATCAATCAACATTATTACCTTTTTCTTCTTGATATGTATTATCTTGATAGTTTGAGGAGTGATAATTATGGCCAATGCATTACAACATATGGTCGGATTCATTTCTTCTTTCTCTAGGGTTTCTTCCTCATGTATATCTTCTTCTTTTGACGTTTCTTGTTTCTTTTCTTCCTCCTCTTCATAATCTATGTAAAATAATTTCTTCTCAACATACTTATGACCTTTAGTGTATTTTATATGACAATTGTAACCAAACCCTTTTTCTCTTTTTCCTTCCAATTTTTGTCGTGTCAACCTTGTAGGTTGTTGAAGGCTAGGGGAAACAACATTTCACCCTCTATAATTGTGAGCGGTAGGCTTCCTTGTTTCCATAATTTTTCTTTCCATTTTTCTTGCCAACCTGAATTCCCTCTCCAATGAATTGGGTTCCCAAAGGCGAACCTCATGTTGGATGTTATCCTTTAAAGTCCTTATGAACACATCAACACTATGCTCCTCTTGAATATCTTTCACCCTTATATTCAATTTTTGGATGTCCTCAATGTGCCCCATCATTGAACCCTTTTGTTTGAGATTTATCAATTGGCTAAAAAAGGTGTTTCTTTTTGTATCCTCATAATGTGCTATCATTTATTTCGTAAAAATTTCCCAAGTTACAATTTGTTTATGAGGGTAAAGTGATCGATACCATACAAATTGATTTGGTTCCAAATATAAAATTGCAATACGTACCTTTTGTGTGTTTTGCACATTATGGAGATTGACATATTGCTCCATCTATAGTACCCATGTTACAGGATCCTTGCCATCAAAATTCCTCATATCAATCTTTGGAACATGGTGGGTCTTCAATCCAATGTTAGGGTCTATGAAATTATGATTAACATAACTTTTGTTCTCATCATGAGTTTCCTTTACCGCCCTTTCATCATTAGTAAGCATTACTTTTAGAAACATTTTCAAATTTGTCTTCAAATCTTCCATGTTTCCTTTAAGTTTTTCTTCTATACCACCCATCTTAGCGTCTACGTCATTCATCTTAGCTTCCATGTCTTTCTTTAAACCATCTATCTTAGCTTCCATGCCTTTCTTTAAACCATCCATCTTAGCTTCCACACCTTTCTTTGAACCATCAATATTAGCTTCCATGCCATCCATATTAGCTTTCAAGCCTTTCTTTAAACCGTCCATCTCAACTTCTGATACATTTTTTGAGTGTGAGTTTTGTTGCACTTAGTCTCGTAATTTTGATATATCATGTTCCATTTCTTCCTCTTCTCCATGATTCATGCTAGATCTTTCAGGTTTCTTATTATGTGTTTCAATTTTTTTTCTTTGAGACATGAATTAATGGTAATAATGCTTCATTATGCACTTCGAATTCCTTCAAACTAACTTTTCAAACCAAACTTATGCAAAATTAAAAAAAAAACTACACAACCTTTTTCACTTTGTAGGATATCGACATTGAATCTACTATATCTCTTTAATTTCAGATCTCCAAGGTTTGAAATTTTGTCCTACAGTAGCCCTATGAGTTCTATTTCCACCCCCACAAGTTTGATCAAGATTGGATTCTCCAAGGAAGATTTATGCCAAATCGCCCACGATGAGTTTTATAAACTAGTTCAGTAGAGCGAAATTGTACGAAGTTCCACGTGTCACTTTTTACACCTTAGGACCGGAAATCAATACACAGAAAGTTACAAGTTGTCATCTTTCTGTAACTTTTTACGAAATTTCAATTTAATGCTCAGAGATAAAGTTATGAAAATTTTCCCGAGGTCACCTGTTTGAGACATAATTTGGGAGCCTACAAAAACCCTAACTTTCTTGGATCCTATCTCTCAAAATATAGCAAGAAAAGATCTGAAATTTAGATCTAACATTCATCGCGATTTTGGCTCAAGTGGGTTTTAGTTTCCACTTTTGAAATGTTGTATCAAAAATGTTATAGCGAAAATTCCATGATGACCTATTTGGAGGACTGAAACCCTAGAATCCAAAGGCTCTAATACCAAATGTTATGAAACCAACTCAAAAAAAGACAGAAATGATACATCAACGACTTCAAAATTAGACCCTTTGAGGGGGAAATCTCCTTTACATTACACAAATGAAAAATTCTTGGATGATAGAAATAAAAAGACCTCCTTTCTATATACAGGAATGTAAGGGGTCCCAATACAATTAGAGCCTACATAATAATAATATTCTAGGGGCACAACAACAAAAACAATGGGCTTCTATGGGGCACAATAATAACAACATGGGGACTATATGGGCACAATAATATAATTAGGGGGTTGCATTAATAACAGTAAGGGGTTACACTAGTAGTATAGGGACCAAACACAAGCAACAAAAGTTTCAATTGAGAAAGTCAAGTAAATCACCTCTTAATGTTGGAGAGGTTGTGAATTTGTAGCATTAGATGCCATAGGAAGTTCAAGGGGTTTATCCATTCTCTGGAATTCTCAAGAGATGTCATTCCAATATTTAAAATTGATCCCCATATTCCCTTAGTTCACTTTTAGTGTGTAGGAGCTACATAATCAATTTTCTTAACTGCAATATATGATCATCATCCTCCTATGGAAAAACTATCCTTTTTGCTAAACATTATAACTATAACATCCCTCCACCAACATGATCTTTGAGTTGTAATAAGAGACTTAGCCTTATTAAATATTTTGAAGAGAAGAATTCAGGTATCAAAAGACTTGATCGAAAGGCGCAGTAGTTTTTTGAATTTCTACACTAATTTAAAATGACCAACCTAAACACCATCAACAGGGTTTACAATTGGAATAACCACAACAGAGGGAAACATTAAGTGGATATTCGACTAGATCAATTTTCAATATCATAATCCCTATTAGAAATATATATTTTTGATGAAGTCATTATTTTGTATAGCATTGGGTTAGACCATTGGCCAATCCACTTGGAACGAGACCTGAAAGCGACTCCTCATAATTGGCCCTTCAAATTTGAAAGCTTTTGGCTTCATCATCCTAATTTCCTCACAAAATCTAAAGGTTTGTGGGAGTAATTACAATTCCAAAAAATAAATCACATGCATACCTTCCAACTCAAGCTCAAATAATTCAAACTCGAACTGAAAGAACAAAATAGAAAATAATTCAAGGATATCTTCAAAGAGAAACACGACCTAAATACTCATATGAAACAAGTGAAACAATAAATTATTCTAGATGGACGCAGAGATTTCCTAGCAATGGAAGAGGTATAACTACTCAATCAAATAAAGAAATGAAGGAAGTAGGAGGAGACCATCTGGAAACATAAATATTCTGTGTAATGGTTGAAAGAAGGAGAATGAAATTTGAAATTCTTCCACAAGAAAATGGTGAAACTGGACCATCACAACATGATATTTTCCCTCTCTTCTAAGGATGGGCAACACTTGGTGCAACATACTGAGTCAGAGTAGAAGCTCATCTTCAATTATGGCTCCCTACTTACAAATCCCATGGCTAACAGATCATCCACTATCTAATGAATGACTTGGAAAATATCCAAATTAATTCTTTTGACCTAGAATGGTGTCATGATGTGAGAAGTCTCATTCAATCTTATTGGCCTTCCTTAGGTGTGGAGGTTCATGCTTTGTTTGAAGAATCCCACCACTCACAAATGATATGGTCTAGTCTTAATGCTACTTTTACTACTTGTTGGTCACTTTAATTACTTATTAATTAAATAGTCGAGTGCCACATAAATTGTCCACCCGGGAAAGTACGATTATTTCAAAGGAAACTACGTACTATATGTACTCAATTTTAATAGCACTAAAAGTTGTAGTATAAACAAATCACACCCTGTTAAATCTTCACTCTATGTTACAACAACTATACTCTTTTGCAAATATCTAACAAGAGATGAATAATTGATCAGAAAGAATAAATCTGCAAAAGTAAAATAACATCCAGAAACAGTACTTGTTAACAAGGTATGAATAGAAATCACACTTAACACATGACAGAAAGATAATGGGTTAATCTTGTGATGAAGGTGGGCCCAGTCCTTCTCACAAGATTCCCCGGGAAACAAGAACTAAGATGAGATACTCAGAACAAAACTCTATTCATTCATCAATATACCATATTACAGAAAAGATTCAGTCTCGTTCCTTCAATTACAACCTTGTGTTATAGCTTGTTCCTTCCCCTTCTAATGTAGATGTAGCCTCTTTATAGAGGAGACATCTATTACAAAAGATTTACATTATAGATTCTAGTTCAACCCATTATACAAAAATAGGGAAATCGGTTTCCCGTTAACAGAATGATGTTACAGTAATTTAGATTATGAACTTTACAACCAATGTAATAGCTTCCTTGGTGATCGATCAGGTTCCTCTGTTGTTGTCAAATCTGGTACGCAAATCTCAACTATTCAGCTTCGAGATTTGCGTGATGTTCTTGCTATTTCAGCAACTGCAAAAGATAGTCCTGCTAGCTTTAGGCAGTTTCAGTAATGCGGTCTGCACATCATTCTTTAATTGTTCAGTAACTTAGTCAACTTCAAAGATCAATTATGAAGATAGCATGATTATATGTTAAATAATTAAAAATATAGCGATGAGAAGAGTCACTGCATACCTTTAGAATGATTGAGTGAAAACACTAACAAAGACTTTCAAATATGGGTTGAAAAGGGTGATATTATAACAAAATATAAGGTCAAACAGAGACAATATGGGGTCCTAACATCCCCCCCAACTGAAAGGATTGCGTGTCCCCATGCAACTTATACTCTGAATCTGAGTCGGGATACTGGGATGAACAATGCAAATTGCTTATGTAGTAAGTATAGAAAGTGTTGTCAACCATGTCTCTAAACCCTTGGACACTCTGAACTTTTTGCCATGCTGCAAGCTCCTCCTTTTTGGTCAACATGAACTGAGCCTTGTATTGATGTCCTAGTAGCCATAGAAGAGGGAAGTGAAAGTGATAACCCAACCATTTCTCAACACACTGTCAAATACATTTAGCATAATTAGGTATTCATGAGATTTCTCCCTGAAGATTGAGATGGTTAAAGGGGTGGTACTGCCTTCTCTCCTTAGGACAATGTTCCCGAAATAGATTATTTGCTTTTATGGCCAAAGTTCCCTTAGTCTTGACATAGTTTTGGCAGTCCTCCAGGACTACTGCCTGTAGTTCTCTGATATGGTCAATCATTCCTGGCTCGCGTAGAATTCGTTGATGTTCATTGATAAAAACATCAGCATTTTGTGGCTCAACTTGGATCTAGAGAAGACAATTCTCCTCATTGTGTGTTTCTAACATAAAAGCATTTTGCCAGGGAAGTTGATTAGCCAAGAAAGAAATGAAGGCTCTAATTTGAATATCACCAATGCAAGGAACTAAATTAAGATTCCTATCTTCAGGCATGACCACATTGTGAAGATAGAGTTCACATAACAAGTTCTGCTCACTATTTGATGCTTCTACAAAAGTCTCAATAAACTGCTGAGGTGTAGACACCTGGTGGGGTCATCCATCTCTAATCGCTTTCACTTGGAGGAATGCTAAGCATTCTCTCAGAAACACAAAATAATTAAAAGATGGTTTTTTAGTGGCAAGTAATCTTTGAACCAGGTCAAAGATGAGAGATAGTCTGGTTTTTAGCTTCTTGTTTTCCTCGTGCTGAGCACGAGACTGTTCAAGGAATTCCCAATTTCTATATGCATGATTGATCCATACTGACTTATGTTGCTGAAATGCCTTTCCTTGTGAGAGATCATACTTTGTCTTCCATGTGTCCCTCAATTCTTGAAAACTGGAGGTCTGAGTGTAAACAATGCTTACACATCGAGGTTCAGTTCAGGTACAGGTAGTCTTAAAAGGCTTTGATGTTGGTTTTTGATCTGTAACAACTAGGGTAGGCCAAGGTGGTTTTATTTCTTCCTCAAAGGTCTTTGAAGGCCCTGCTGGTTCATGTGTAACAGGAGGGAGCTCCTTTTTAACTATAACAGGAGGAGATGCAGTACTGGATCCAGACAATGGAACTTCGATTATCTTATAACTGGCTCGAGAATAGAGATCACCACATTCACTGCACATGTATTCATTGTGTCAATCCTTTTATGTACTCTTTTCAGTTGCAGATGCTACCTGAGCTAACATGTACAGATTGAGTTCCTTTTCATAAGCTTCCCTTTCCATTGTTAACTCATGCTTATAAGCCTCAATCTCAGATTTCAGAAACTCGTTTTCTTCCTGAAGGGAGGTTAAAGTAATCGGGGCTTCTGTAACAGTTGCAGGTTCCAGTTGATGGGAGGATCGTTGTTTGGTGGCAGCTTCATCATTTGCATTCTCAACGGATGGTTCTTGTGTATCACCTGTTAAGTCAGTGGTTGGTTCTTGTGTAATAGCCACATCTAGGTCGTCTATCTTTTGTTTCTCAACAGGTGGTTCTTTTGTAACACCTGTTAAGTCAGTGGCTGGTTCTTGTGGATCTGCCACATGCTGTAAATCATCTTGGGTTTCTATTTTTGATAAATCAGTAACTGGTTCTTGTGGAGCAGCGGCATCCTTTGAAAAGAATGACGTCACAAAATCTTGAACACTTTGCATTTCGGTACCTAAGGGTGAGTAACGTAAGGGTTCAAGGCTTGGCGGAGTACGGGGTTTTAGGATGATAGGTGGGGAATTTGGAGTGATGGCCTTAGTTGATGCAGACGTCCTTGCTCGTCGCCGAGGTAAGGAGGCAGGAAAAACATTAGTTTTTATCTTACGAGCATTTTTCCTCAGGGTAGGGGGATTATTAGTAATAGCGACTTCCTTAATTGAAGCCCTTGTTCTTCTCTTTACTCGGGGTGCAGTTTTCTCTTGTCTTTTCCTTTTGGGCTTAATAATGGGGGTATTATCATCAGAATTATCAGTGGGAATATGGACAATGGGAGTGGATGATTCAGTTTCATTAAGGGGTGGGGTCTATTGCGGGTTTTCAGTGCTCAATTGGGGTGTTTCAGCTACTGGTTGCTGAATTTCAGTAGCTTGCTGAGGATTTTCCACTGCCGGTTGAAGGATTTCAGCAGCTTGCTGGGGAGGGTTGTTAAGGGGAGGGGGATTGTGCAAGGAAAATCCCCTATGAATTAGGAGCTGAACCAAGCGATGGTGCGTGAGGGAGAGGAGTGGGTGCCTTGCATTCACAGAATAGTGTGACATATTCTTTAGATAGCCAAGCAAATAATATGGAATATTTATTAAACAACCATGTCTTAAATGATTCAATAACACAAAGTCATGCTAGTACACTACCTGATAACGTCCCTCACAGGTGAAGTAGTGGTTAACAAACTCTGCAGCCTTCGGCCATGGCGGTGGTAGTGAACAGAGTGCAACACCCCTACCTTTAGGTTCGATGCCCTCCCCTGGTAGAAGAAAATCTTGCTGTGCATTCAGAATGAGGTGTTTCTAACTGAACCAATGAGTACCATTGGTTGGTAACCCTGAAACCTGTGCTATATCCTCCTCCGTTACTCGAATTCGCATTCCCTGAATAGTAGAGTATCTTTCTTTCAAATTACATGCGAATTCCAGAACTTGCTGAGAATCAAAATCCGGAAGCCTTCGGAAATAGTCCACCCATCCTGCTTGTAGAAAGATTTGGTATTCTTCCTGGTAAAGTTCCAATAGAGCCATTGAGCCAAGTTCATGTCTAACAACGTTTCCTCCCATTGTTACTGGTTCAATAAAATGCACAGTACAGAGCTGAGTTGCCGCAGTCGAAACAAAGTAGGATGTTGCAAATGAAGTTATGACACAATAAGACACAGACGTGGTGACGAGACACTACCATGAAAGAATAAGAAATGACGATAGTCGACGTATCATGTAATGATTGCAATATTTTGGTATTCCCCCCCCAACTGCGGCTAGAATGATACGTTTGAATGTACGGTGGTTTTGGCAATCATATCAATATCTTCTCATTAACTACAGTTTAATATTTACACATAACACGCATACCTTCACATTTTACCTTTGGTTGTTGCACGAAAAATATAATCTCATCATTAATAGATCACCGATGGTCATGAAAAAGGGTTTATAAAGTATGAGGGTCTTTATAGAAAAGGTTTTTTATATTCACGAGAAGTAATAGTGAAGGAACACAATTATCAGGATGCATGGCTAATTCCTTTAATGAAGAGTGATATGTATCCATCATTTTTGAGAGAAAGTAATGGTTCATTCTCAAGAAAAATGGGAAAATTGGTGCTTGTTAGGAAAGATGGACAAGATTGGTGTTTCAGCAACGGGAAAATGGTGTTTCAGCAACGGGAAATGGTGTTTCAACAACGGGAAAAATGGAAAAATGTTGCTGAAGGGTAGTGAGAGGGAATGGATTATGATTTGAAGTGAAATGGCAATGTTTCCCAATCCGAAGCTTGATCCTTCCTATATTGAAATTGTTCTTCTCAGCCAGCCTCCGAATCTAAGATCTGCAAAATAGTTAATTGTAACATGGCAACCCATGACAGGGATTATTAGTTAAGAAATCTAATCTCAAGAGATATATAAATAGAAAAACTAAGTGCAATGAGGGATAGCAGACTCCCCCAAAAAGACATAATGTATATCTGTCATGCAAGTGGCTTTGAAATCCTCTTTAGAAATATGTTGTTGATACAAACGGAGCCGATACCCATTCACTAACAATGGTGTTCTAGAATCATCAATTGTTAGGAGTCTGACTGTTCCATTTGGGAAAACAGTATCTACTTCATAAGTTCCTAGCCGCCTTGTTCTTAATTTTCCTTGAAAATTTTCAAAATGGGAGTCATACAATAGAGCCCAATTACCTTTTTGAAACTGCTTATGCTTAATGGTTTTATCGTGCCACATGCTTCTTTGTTGTTGTAGCATAGTTGTTTGATGGATGGCATCCAACCTCTTTTCATACAATTCCTGAAGCTACTGCAACCTAGCTGTTTGTGCATCAGTCAAGTCAAGGTTAACAGCTAAAGTAGTCCTTAAGGTTTTAATTTCAAATTCCACAGGAAAAACAACACATTTACCGTAAACTAATTCATAAGGTGAAAATCCTGTACTGTTCCTCCAAGTAGTTCTGTAAGCCCATAATGCTTCACGCAACATTTAAAACCAATCCCTTCTATTCTCGTTTACCGTTTTTGTTAAAATGGCTTCTATGAATTTATTCGTACTCTCCACCTACCCATTGGCCTTGGGGTGATAAGGCGTAGTCATTTTATGCATAATGTGATATTTCTGAAGTGTATCTTTAAAGTCATGAAAGTTGAAGGGAGGTCCTCCATCTGTGACTAGTTCTCTAGGAAATCCAAACCTAACAAAGATTTCTTCAAATAGGAAGGTTAAAATAGATTCTTCATTGGCTCTAAAGAGTGCCTTAACTTCCACCCATTTAGTCATATAATCTGTGCAAACCAGTATATAAACTCTTTGATTGGATGGAGGGTTGATGGGACCTATGAAATCGAGAGCCCATATTTCAAAGGGTTCAAGTATTACCTAGGGGTTCAGTGGCATTTCATCCCTGTGATTAGGCTGGCCCATTCTCTGACAGCTACCACAGGCCCTAACATACTTCTTTGCATCCTTGAAAAGTGAGGGCCAATAATAACCCATTCTAAGAACCTTATGTGATGTTCTTTTATCAGCAAAATGCCCTCCACAAGGGCCATCATGACAGGCCTTCAATATATCATAAACTTCATCTTCTCTAATGCATCTCTGAATTTCCTGATCAAGTCCTGTGTGGAAAAGACATCCACTTATCCAGTTGTATCGAGCACTTTGCTAAATGATCTTTCTTTTCTCTCTGTGTGACAGGTGTGATGGTAGCTTCCCTGCAACTAAATAATTAGCAATGTCTGCATACCAAGGTGAGTGAGCAAATACTGCAAATAAATATTCATCAGGAAAGGAATCATCTACTGGAGTGTTCTCATAAGTTCTTATCCAAGAAAGGAAATCAGCAACTACATTTTCTTTACCTGGTCGATCTACAATTCTAATATCAAATTCTTGTAGTAATAATAACCATCTAGTAACTCGAGAATTTGCGACCGATTTATTCATTAAATACTTAATGGCCGAGTGATTAGTATGAAAAAAAGTAGTGTAACCGGTAATATAATGTCAAAACTTGTTAACAATATAAATCACTGCTAAAAATTCATTTTCGGTAACTGTGTAATTAAGTTCAGCAGGGGTCATATTTTTCTTAATAAAATAGATAGCATAAGGAAGATTGTTCTCTTCTTCGCCCAAGAGAGCTCCAATTGTAGTATCTGAAGCATTAGAGGATATATGAAAGGAAAATGCCCAATCAGGTCCCCTTAAAATAGGAGTTGTAGACCACTGATGCTTAAGTTCATTAAGTGCTTTTTAACAACCATCACTCCACTTGAATTCAACATTTTTCATAAGTAACAAAAACAAAGGAGAAGCTATTTTAGAAAAATCCTTGATAAATCTTCTATAATATCTAGCATGTCCTAAAAAACTTCTTACATCAGTTTGTGTTTTAGGGATAGGAAGAGTTTGAATTACCTGTACCTTAGCTGGATCAACTTGAATTCCTAGGAATGAGATGAAGTATCCCAATACAATTCCTTGATTCATCATCATATGGAATTTTTCAGTACTTAAGGCAAGATGGGCTTCTATACATCGTTTAAGTACTTTCTCAAGGTTTTGTAATGCATCTTCAAAAGTCACACCATAAGGAGTAAAGTCGTCCATAAATATTTCTAAAGAGTCATTAAGCATATCAGACAAAATTCATATCACTGCTCTTTCAAATGTTGCTGGAGCATTACATAGCCCAAATGGAAGAACTCTATAGGAAAAATTTCCCCATGGACTAGTAAAAGTGGTCTTGTCTTGGTCTTGGGGTGCAATCTTGATCTGGTTATATCCGCTAAAACCATCTAAAAAGGAAAAGAATCTCTTTCCTGACAAACTGTCTAATACCTGGTCAATAAATGGTAAGGGGAAATTATCTTTCTGAGTGGCTTTATTTAGAGCTCTATAATCCACACACACTCTACATTTCCCATTTTTCTTAGGTACAATCACTAATGGAGAAACCCATTCACTATCAGATATAGGGTATATAAATCCCGCATTAAGCAATTTTTGAAGTTCTTCTTTAACAATTTCCCTTAAATTGGGATTCATTCGTCGTTGGGGTTGACAGACTGGGTGAGATCCCTCTTTGATATAAATACGATGAGTACATAATTCAGGAGAGATTCCCTTCATATCTGTGTAGTCCCATGCAAATGCTTCCTTATTCTCATGAAGTAACTTCATTAACTGTTGTGTTTCAACATCTGTTAAGTTAGGGTTTATATTCAATGTTTTGCCAGGCTCGATTTCTATTTTTATATTCTTGGAGGAGATATTAGCTAATGTTTGAGATAAATTTTTAGTTTCAAGGTTTTCCTGTGATTCAGGTTCCAAGATTGCAGTCAATTGATCATGTGTTTCAGAGTTAATCGAAGAAGGTTTGGAAATAAAATTACTAATTAGTTCATCCTCAGTTGTACCTTTAAAAGTTAAGGCTTGTCCAACAGTCAAGATGGGTTGGGTATCATCATCCTCATAGTCTAACCATAGAGAGTTATCATTGTTAATCATAGGTGTAGCATGAGGGTAAAGAGAGAGCTGCTTGGTTTCACATCCATTAGAAATTTCCATTGAACCTGATCTACAGCTGATGAAGGCATCTGTTGTAGCTAGCCAAGGTCTCCCTAAAATCAATGGATGTCCCCCCAACTTTGTTTTAGTCTATAATACAACAAATCAACTGGGTAGTTCCAAGATTTGACTGAAATTATCAGGTCTTCAATAACTCCTTCTGGTTTGACTATGCAACGATCGGCTAGTTCTAGAATGGTTAGGGTTTCTCTAATTACATTCTTTAATTGTATTAATATGTAGTTTCAAGTGTCATAATGTTTATAACAGCACCTAAATCTACCAGTACTATGGAAACAAAAGTTTTTTCAACCTATACTATAACTGTAGGATGACCAGGGTCACCATATTTCATAGGAGGGGTTTTTCCTGACATTAAAGTAGCTAGATCACCCATCACATGAACTGTGAGGGAATCTTTAGCTTTTCTTCCACGTTTCTTAATGCAAATGTCTCTAATAGTTCTAGCATAAATTGGTACATCTCTAAGTGCTTCTAAGAGTGGAATTTTAACATACAGATTCTGCAATTCTCCTAAAAGGTTAAAAGCAGGTGGTTTAAGTGTCTTGGTAAGAGCCAGACGTTCAGGGAATGGTGACTCCGCTATTTCAGCAATTTTATTAGAGGATGACTCAACTTTTCCAGCATTCTTATTAGATTACTTATCTTTTCTTGTCTCCTCTTTATCAAAGTTAGAAGAAGTAATGCCATTAATAATAGGTTCGACTACTCTCCCATAGTGCAAATGAATATCATTACATTGCATAGGGAAAATAGGCTGGTTCTGAATATCAATGACCTGCAGAGATTTATTATTATTAGGGTTGGGGTTCGGTTGCACAGGTAGCTAGGGTCTCATTGTCTAGTTATTCGATGGAGCATTTGATAGCAGAGAGAGAGATTGCTAATACTGGGGGAATTGATTTGGAAATGGGATTTCCTAAGCTGTCCAGCTTGGGTTCCACTGATTAAAATAAGATTGTTGTAGAGCCCAGGGATTCCATATTGTAGGATCTACAAAGGGAGGATTTGGTTGCTGCATGGGTGGGAAGTTCATTTCGTTGAAGGGTGGGTATTGCATTTGATTTAAGGGCAGGTAATTTTCTTGAAAAGGAGGATGACTATTCCAACGATTAAATGGCATATTAGAATTCATACCTTTTCCTCATGGTTGCCATTGCCTCCTCTGTGTCAGCAAGTAAATTGCTTCAGCTTCTTCTTCAGTTGGTTGCAGTGCTATTTCAGCCCGTGTTGCTCCTCAACTAGTTGATTTCTGAACTCTTGAGTATGTACTATCTCTGCTTTTTGGTCTATTTGCTGCTCCTCTTGAACATCTCTTACAGAGGTTGACAATCTCATCATACGATTCCTTAGATATATCCCCCTTTCCAAGCGTACTCAACATGTCTAAACCGTCATCTTGTACCCCTTTCAACAATATTGACTTAAGAATATCCTTACTCATATTAGGATGATAGGATCACTGCAAATTATATTGTAATCTCTTAAGGAAATTCTCCAGGTTTTCATCCTCCTTCTGAACCATCTTAAATAATTCCTCATTCCTTTCTCTTGTTCAACAATAGTCTTGGTATTTGGCCAAGAACTTTTCTTTCATTTGATCCCATGTTGTGATCACATGTCTTCCCAGGCTCATGAACCACTTTAGTGCATTTCTTTTTAATGTTGTTGGAAATAACTTCAACTTTTGAAGAGTAGTAACATAATCATAACTCCTACATAATATATCAAACTCAAACAGAAATTCATCAGGGTCTTCAGATGATAAACCATGGAAATTAGGTAGGGCTGAGAGTAGAATGTTCTTCATAGGAGTTGCCCCTCTAGGAAGATCTTCAATAGGGAATTCCAAGGTGGAAAGAGAATTTTCTCCTTTTCCTTCACTTCATCCCCAACCAAAGGGTCCTTCATTGTTTTAGTCCATTGGTTGTTCCCCTGTTTCACTTGCTCAATCTTCAGTGCTTTCTGTTGGGCTCTCAATGTTCTGAACTAGTTCCTCAACTTCAATATCTCATATTGGTTCCTCAAATTCAATATCTTGTATTGGTTCCTCAATTTCAATATCTTCTATTGGTTCCTCAATATCTTTCACTAAGTCCTCGATTTTTTCTACTGTCTCTTCGGCCCTTTTTGGTCCCAATACTTCATCCGTTTCGTAATCCATTTGGCGAGAGTGCTAAGTCTGTGGCCTCTGAGAGCTTAAATTCTGAGATGTTTTAGATTTTGAAATAATGTCGCCAATGAAAGTTTTCCTCCCTCCTCTGCCTCTGCCCCTGCCGCCTGTAGGGTTAGTTTTCCTGCATCCTCTCATGCATCCTGTACATCTAAAAGAAAATCAGTAATTCTCTTAAAATCTTCGGTCCCCTTCCCCGGCAACGGTGCCAAAATGTTGGTCACTTTAATTGCTTATTAATTAAACAGTCGAGTGCCACATAAATTATCAACCCGGGAAAGTCCGATTATTTCAAAGGCAACTACATACTATATGTACTCAATTTTAATAGCACTAAAAGTTGTAGTATAAACAAATCACACCCTGTTAAATCTTCACTCTGTGTTACAACAACTATACTCTATTGCAGATATCTAACAAGAGATGAATAATTAATCAGAAAGAATAAATCTGTAAAAGAAAACAATGGCTATTTTGTAACAAAGGATCAAGACCCTATCCCTAGAGTGGGAACCTTCAGCACCTACCTCTATTTATCTTGTTCACCAATTCGCTCCATAAACTTAATCACCGGTGAGACACTCATGAAACAACATCAATCGATTAAGAGAGAAACAGAGTTCCAGCAAAAGTAAAATAACATCCAGAAATAGTACTTGTTAATAAGGTATGAACATAAATCACACTTAACACATGACAGAAAGATAATGGGTGAATCTTGTGATGAAGGTGGGCCTTGTCCTTCTCACAAGATTCCCTAGGAAACAAGAACTAAGATGAGATACTCAGAACAAAACTCTATTCATTCATCAATATACCATATTACAGAAAAGATTCAGTCTTGTTCCTTCAACTACAACCTTGTGTTACAACTTGTTCCTTCCCCTTCTAATGTAGATGTCATATCTTTATAGAGGAGACATCTATTACAAAAGATTTACATGATAGATTCTAGTTCAACCCATTATACAAAAATAGGGAAATCGGTTTCCCGTCAACAGAATGATGTTACAGTAATTTAGATTATGAATATTACAACCAATGTAACAGCTTCCTCGACAATCGATCAGGTTCCTCTGTTGTTGTCAAATCTGGTACGCAAATCTAAACTATTCAGCTTCAAGATTTACGTGTTGTTCTTGCTATTTTAGCAACTGCAAAAGATAGTCCTGCCATCTTTAGGTAGTTTCAGCAATGCGGTCTGCACATCATTCTTTAATTTTTCAGTAACTCAGTCAACTTCAAATATCAATTATGAAGATAGCATGATTATATGTTAAATAATTAAACATATAGCAATGAGAAGAGTCACTGCATACCTTTAGAATGATTGAGTCAAAACACTAACAAGGACTTTCAAACATGGGTTGAAAAGGGTGATATTATAACAAAATATAAGGTCAAAGAGAGACAATATGGGGTCCTAACACTACCTTAATTTCTATATCTGATAGAGTGGATAATTCTAGTGCTTCTAGAACAATCGCCCTTTGCAAATTTTTTTATAAGATCATATCGATTGTCATTAGTAATGGTATTAAACCTTTGTTGAGAAATATCCTTTCACGAGAGCATATTGGTTTTGTTGAAGGGCACCTAATTATGGATGGGGTAGTGGAAACTCATGAGGTTATCTACTCCCTAAAGAGATCCAAGTGGGCTAGAATGTTGATAAAATTAGAGCTCCCAAAATCCTACAATTACTTAAATTAGGATTATTTGCTCGAGACCCTTCAATCCTTTGTGTTTTCAAATAAGTGGATTTCTCGGATTAAATCCTTAATTTCTACTCCCTTTTTCTCCATTCTTTCGAATGATCACAAACTATGAATTTTAATCCTTCTAGAGGTCTTCAACAGGGAGATCCTATTTTCCACTTTCTATTTATTTTAGCAGCAGAGGAACACTATGTGACCCAAGGAATTCACTTATATAGTAATGATCTACCTATCACTCATTAATAATTTCTTGATGATATTATTCTCTTCGGAATGCCAATAATGCGGGAGACTATGGCTTTGAAAACCATATTCAATGACTTAATGGAGGCTTCACGTATGTTGATAAACCAATGAAAAGATGAATATATATTTCTTTAATACTAATGATGTTGTTCAAAGACATTTGGGATTCCTTCTAGATTTCTATATATGTAAACTTCCTCCTATGTACCTGGGAGCTTCATTGGTGGATAACTCCTTCAGATCATCCTAGTGGCATGAAATACTAATTCAGAATCTCTCTAACAAACTTTATAGTTGAGTTCTTCTCTCTCTTAACATGGATAGTTTTCTAGTCCTTCTCAAGGCCATGCTTCAAGCTCTTCGAATTTATGAACTTCTAGTCCCAACAACCCCTAAAGTAATTTTCAAAATCATCGCTGCCCTATATAGAAAAAATTCTTTGCAGAGGAGGTAAGAAAGAAAGAAAATGGACATTTGTCACCTGGGAAAAGCACTACATCCCAAAGTTGGCCAAGGGCTTAGGCTTGAGAGACTTGAAGATATTAAATAAGGCAATGTGAGCTGAACTATGGTGGAGGTGGCTTTAGGGGGGGTAATGAAAATTGGAAACAAATTTGGAATAATAAATAATATCACACGTCCGTGTAGTTAGTTAAGTTAATAGGTACAAAATATCCCTTAGGTTCCTCTATATGAAATTTGACATGAGCTAGCGAAAGACTTATTCAAAATCATGCTTTTTGGGAGATCAATAATGGTCACACCACACTATTTTGGAAAGATTCTTGCCAAAAAATTCCTCACTTGGGGGATTGTGAGGAACCTCAAGAGCTAGAGGTTTTTACTTCAAAGCAAAAATTTACTACAGTAGAGGATTTTTGGAAACCTTCTCCAAATTCCACCCTTTGGAGAGTGTGGAAGATGAATAAAGATTAGCCAGAGCACTAATGTTTGTATCTTTTCATATTCTTTGTTAGGAGCTATAAAGTCACAAAATATCCATTGTTCAAGACCATGAAAAAATATATTGCACTTACCATACAAAAGGGACATTTTCATGTAAAGAGGCCTACCCTTGTTAGTAAGTCACAATGATTTTCATAAGCATCCTTTATGGTGGAAAATTTGAATAAAAAACCATTACCCTAAAGTTGCACAATTTTTGTGGATGGTAGGATCAAGGAATATCCTCTATGGGATCTAATTAGAAGAAAGGGATTCCAAATTCCTACGATTTACCCCTGATGTTGGAATCAAGAAGAGAACATGGAGTACCCCTTAAATGTCAATTATTTTTTCAACCATCTTTGGGCACAGGTATTTCACCTCCTCAAATACTTGGACCTTAATGACAATATCTTGGTGGAAACTTTGAAGCAATGGCGGCCAAGCATATTTTCTAACCGAATCTTGAATTAAAAATGGACTCTAGCTCCAGGATTAATTACTTAGGTGACTTAGAAAGAAATAAACATGAGGATATTTAGGAAAAGGACAATGAATATGGGAACGTCTGGAAAATTATTAATCAAAACATCTAGGAGACCATCCTATCAAAATAATAGACTAAGGAAGACTAGAAAGTTAATAAACATGAATAAGGGATATTGACCAAAATAGAGCTCTCACAATTAATGATCTCAAAAATCCTCTCCGAGAATTCCACACCATGAAACAGCTCTCATAAAATATTTACCCCTCCCCCAATGGGTTTTGCAAAGTTAGATTTTTATGGTGCCTCCAAAGGAAATCCTAGACAAATAGGTTATGATGGATTTTCATGATTGGGATGGTCAAGTTTTAAAGTTGTATACTAGAAATTATGGCATCATGAGTAATAATGTAGTAGAGTTCTTCAATTTCAAGAGGGTTTTAATCTTGGATAATAATGTTGGGTACTTAAAATTACAGTTAGATGGTGATTTCCAGCTTGTTATCTCAATTTTCAAGAAAAGAATTAACATGACCCCAATAGAAAAATTATTCAAGAGTTGGCAACTAGAAAACATTATCATCCACATTCAAAGGCTAATCCAATCTATTCCTTCTATCATAGCCTCACATTCTTGACAAATTGGAAACAATGTGGTCATCTCCTGGGATTGGCTAGGTTGTTAGTATCAAAGCAACTATTTGGTAACAACGTGGACTAATGAAGTGTGGTCCAACTAGAAGAAACCACTCCAATTCATCCTAGATGTAGATAAAATGTGTTTGATTGGGGTGCTATAATTCAACACATTAGAGGAGGAGAGCAGGAGCCTACCACCCAACCATCTCCCATCGCATTTAAAAGGGGGATGGCATGGCCAACCCACCCCATGGAACACACATGAAAACAACTATTACCACCTTCCAATCTTATAACAAACTTCTCTCAACTCAAGCACTCTGGGATGAGAGATGTTACCCTAGATTTCCTGTTATTCCTGGGCTAGACCCCCACCGTAGGTGGGAAAATTCCTTTGGGTAACAGGTAGTGAGACTTTTTCATTTGGTACCAAAGTCTCAGCGATATGGCATAAATTGTGTGTTTTATTATGGTACGAGTGAGAACATGTTTCCATGGCCATGACTTGGCATGCACCAAAAGTTTGGGAGACTTAGCTTCAGGGTTCAAGGTTGTCAAACTCATGTGTTGGATGCTAATCAACAGTTAGGGGAAAATCCAAAGGAAAGTAGTGGAGGCATCACCTTGGGTGCTAACAACAACCACAGAAGCAAACATTGTAGAGGCAAGAGTCATCAACCTTCAACTAGCTCTCCTGACTATGTGGGTTCACGTCTAGTAGGTTGGTTAGCATTGGGAAATTCTCTCTACGTCCAATTCCTTTGATTTTGGCTACTTCTTCACTAGTTTTTCTTCTATTTAATGGGTGTTTGCATGTAATTCTCTGTGCTTAGTGGGGTTGAGCTGATGTTTAGATATTTTTTCCTCTTGATGGTTATTGGACCCTGCCTAAATTATTTTATCTACCCCTTTCTTTCCATTAGAAGTTGTCATATACCTCTCTTGTAATTCCAACATCCCTAAGCTTTACTTTTATTTGCCCTTCTAATATCCTATCCCTCGAGGTTCTAGGTGTTTAGGTGGGAATGTTGTCCTGGCCCTTACTTGTCCAATGCAATATACCCAAACAATGAAGGTGCTACCCTTGGGGAGTATGGGGGTAGGGGTAGTATGTGGACTAGTATAATGATAGTTTTCAAATTAAAAATTTAATTTTAGTTTTTATTTTAATTTCAATTTCAATTTTAATTTCAACTTGATCGAAATAACATAATATTACATTACCTAATTGTAAATTTTTATATGTATTATTTTAATTCGATAGGGTCAACATAACATTACATTACATAATGTTTTACAGCATTGCTTGTATACCTCTAGTGACACGAAGACCTACCTAATATCCAAAATTAAAAAATGGTAATAACCAAAAAAAATGAGTGTAGGTTTTCATAGTTGTCATGTTCTCGAGATTTTTAAGAAAAAAACTATGTAAGGGATTTCTAATCGGTCCAAACTTTTGATTGGAAACTCCAACCATGTCCTTAGATGATGGCAGAGTAGTAGCTAAAACATTGGATGGATTAGAAATCTTTTATAGAGTTTCAGGAAAATATCCAAAAAGAATCAAATACATCAAATTTATATTAAGAGATAAAGTGAAGAAAAATTAATTTACCATACTTTAATTTTATAGTAATTTTATATAGAGAGATAAATTATTTAAAAGTAGAGAAAAAATAATTTATTTATAAAATGAAGTTACATGTTTCTTTTATTACTAAATGTGTAGTTGACAGATGACATGTAATAATATTATTAATGATATTACATAATGTGTAATTCATTTTATATTTAGTTGACATATAATATTTAAAACAAGAATATAGTAATAACAAAAAAATATTTTAATGTTAGCCATAAATAAAATATTTCAATGTCCATATTAAATAACATAGTTTATATCAATTTTACGTATGTAGAAAAATAAGGTAATTTAAATTAAAAATTTCTTATATTTTCATTTTCCATTATGAAAGAAATGTATAATTTGATATGAAGTTGATATATGACATTTAAAAAATATTAATAACCAAAAAAAAATAATGTGAGTTATAAATCAAATATTTCAATTTTCATAGTGTGTAAAAGGCTTCCACATCATATATATAGAGTGAGCTCTTTTTAATTAGAGGTATAAAGCAGAATTGTAATTTCTTGAATATTTAATATGGAATTGACATGTACCATTTAGGAAAATATTAATAACAAGAATAACTAAATGTCTGTGTGTGTGTGTGTGTGCGTGTTTTGGAGTTTGTTTTATATATAACTATTATGGGTTTTGTAGTTTTTTGTCAAATCATGTTATTTTTTTGTGTAGAATCCTTTTTAAAATGCATACATTGATTTAGTGCCCTAAAAGAAGTTTTAAATTTTTTGGTCGGCTAGCAAACAGTTCAGCCAATTTTCATTTTTTTTTTAAATCTTTTTTTGAATTCATAAATGGATTCAGTGCCCTTAAAAACCTTTTGATCACTTGGATTGTGTGAATGACAAATAAAATTTGTCATTCCAACAAATTATTGTTAGATCTAGGGAAATTTTCACTAGAAAGTATCCCAAGAAAACCTCCAAACATAGAACAATTAGACTACAATATGTATATATATATTATATATATATTATATATATATATATATATATATATATATATATATATATATATATATATATAGATATATGAGGGGCTACCTATTAACATTTTAATGTGGATAAACTAAATCATAAATAATTTCCATACTAAGCCTAGAGGCTCATTCTACAACTCAGGGGAATGTGTAAGTATGTCCATGCTCAACATTGAGGTGACATGTGCCCCTCTTAAAATAAAAATAAAATACACCCTAAATAGAAAAATAATGTTAGCTATAATAAAAAAATTATGTATATATCACAAAAAAATAACTTTTATGGTTAAAGCGTTTGAAGTGGTCTCAATAATTTATAGTTTCATCCTCTGTGTACTCTATATACCATTGAAAACTACACTTTAAATAATTTAAAATTACACATTATATTTTATACTCTAAAGAAGTTTGCATATGAAGAAATTTAATCCTTCTCGGCTCACTTAGAGTCTTGCTTAAAATGGATAAATACCAATAGTTAAAACATTTGAGTGTTTGTTAATTTGTGTTGTGAGAAATTACTCCATAGTAGACATTTTTATTATCGACATTTTGAGTCTAAACCAAGACTCATCATCAAGACACATATAGACATATAAATCTTAACTTCGTATTATGATTGTATTATGATTGCAAACTTTTCTTAAAATTTTTCATTTAAAAACTAGTTTCCATTTTAAGAGATTTGATCCTCTAACTCTTGGTAGATCAATTGTAAAAATATGTAATAATAAAATAAAAATTAAATGCCTTGAAAAGTGTTTTATATTTAGTAGAATTTAAAATAAACTGTTGAATTAAAATGTAATAATAATAAAACATTATGTTACCTCACTTTAAAAAGTAAAAGGCAAATTAAATTAATAAATAGATTCAATTCAATTTTGTTATATTATAATTTTTATTTGGGTCGAGAGATGTTGTACAACCTAATATGATTGAGATGATGCTAACCCTAATGTTACGCTTAAAATAATAAAACAATATTTACATTAATAAATTAGAAAATGATAATCACAAAAACAATTTCCAATTTATTTTTACATCATCTTTATATGAAGAGATAAAGTAGTTAAGACTAAAGTAATTTTTTTTAATTGCTTTTTACTTTTCATTATGTGTAATTTCTTTGTTATTTAATATAGAGTTGATATGTGACATTTACAAATATTATTGATATTACAATTTAGAATAGAGTAGTGACATAATTCAGTTAAAACACACACACAGACACACATATATATATGATTTTTTTTTTTTTTAAATAGCCATAAATAAAAAAAATTCAATATTCATATTGAGTAATATAATTTCATCAATATTAATGTCTTTTTTCTATAAAAAGGATTATTACTTTTCTGGGGTCCTGGGGTCTTGGGGTCTTATATTGTGCTAATTGGTTATCCATAGAGTCAATGGATGCTTTCAATGATTCAAAATTTGTCATTGATTGGGCTATGAAGTGGTTATGCTTTGATCCTCCTACGCTGATTAACTAGATGAAAAGAGTTAGGTTGTTCATTGACCTTTTTTGGGGGGTGAAATTTTCCCAAATATACAGAGAATATAATGCAGCTGCTAATGCACTTTCAATGTTGGAACACAAATACATAATGGAGTTGCTAATGCACTTTCAAAGTTGGGACACAAATGTCTACCCTGGGACACAAATATATACTACATGTAAATGACTTATTATTAATATAAAATAATGTTGGTAACTTTTTATTTTAAGAGAAAAAAATAAGGAAGATGTATAATTTCTTATTCCATATTATGTAAACATTTATCTCACATGTGTGTGTGTGTGTGTGTGAGAGAGAGAGAGAGAGAGAGAGAGAGGTGTTTTCTATTTCAAGGTGTGTGTGTGACCAACCAACATAAATTCATGTAAACCCCAAATCTATCAAGTGACAACAACTTTTGATATGCATACACACATACATACATATAACACCAACATAGATGCATATTAACCACAAGTCTATCAAGTTACAAGAGGATTCACATATGTAGAGGTGCAATCCATTTTTAAGTTTTGCATTTAGAAAGGTGTTCGCACTTCAAGAAATTTTGTCCCTATAGGCTTCATAAATCGAAAAAAATTACAAGCGACTTTTTGATATAAAAAATCATAATATGCATATTACAGTAAAATAAATTGAAATAAAATGGCTCATACTCATATTTGTGATATTTTGAAATATATAATTAATAAGCGCACACACATATATCACTAGTTATCTATGAAATTTATATTTATATAAATTTAAATAATTTTATTAAAAATAGCATAAATATATTTTAATTTTGGATCTACCAAGGATGGAGAGTAATCAAATTCTTTTATATGCAACCTTTTGTAAGTTTTTTAACAAAAAAGAAGTTTGCATCTTGAGATATTTTAATCTCTCTACCTTTACTTTAATAGATTCAGAGTTATGATGAATCAACAAGCCTTTTTTGTACTCAAAAAAAGTTTCTGTTTTTGAAAAGTTTTATCACTCTTCAAATTATGGTGAAGCTAAAAATTAACATTAATTTATAATAATGATAATAAAATTAAAAATATGAACTTAATAAAATAATAACATATTTTTTAGTTTTATATATTATTAAAAATTTAATATAATTTATTTTATATTAAATTTTTTAAAAATAATATGATTTATTTTAAAAATAACAACTTTTAATATAGTTCCAAGGGTTAGCTCAGTTGGTCAAAAACTGGGCCTTGCCATCGGGAGTTCACAGGGTCGAATCCACTCAAAGCCCTTGGGGTCAAGTCTTGCTTAGCCTAGCTATCGCGCCCAAATTTTTCCATCGACGTAGTGATCACTCACTGAGTGAACCACATGCAAAAAAAACTTTTAATATTAAAAAAAATGTATTTTGATTGTGTTTAGTAATGAAGAAAAGTAAAAAAAAGCATTTAATAAAAGAAAATAAAGCAAATTTTAGCAAATGTATTATTCAACAACCTTAGGTGGACATTTCCATGGGCGGTTCTCTTGACATAAAGTCTCTATGAAGTTTTGACGTTTAAAAATCCCCCTGGACTATATGGATCTTGTGCGAGGGATGTATGCGTTCACTTTGAGGCTAGAGCGGTAGGTATAAGAATCAACTTTATCTTCTATTGCACATTCCTTTATGCAGAGAATGAAAAAGTTTAATTATTTTTTATTTTCTTTTTAAATTTATTATTATTCTTAAAACATATTAAGATAAGTGTTTCAATATTTTGATAGTTTGATTGAAATTGAAATTTAATTATGAAAATAGGTATCTCTGTTTTGAAAACAAAGTTCAGAATTTTAAATTTAATTATTAATAATTATTAAGTGGATTAATTGAAGATTTAAATTCTATAATATTTGAAATGTAGTGAAAAATCAAGGTTGAATTTTACCTTCAAAATAGATATGTCATTTCTACTCTTTTAATTAAATTGATTAATTAAAGAAATGTCATACAAATAAATATATTATGAAATGACTTATGATTTTTTGGCATGTAAAAAAATATCATACAAACAAGTATTGTATGGAATGAGTTATGGTTTTTTGGCATGTGGTAATGATAAGTCATGATATTGGCGCATGGTATTGTAACAAAGCCTATCTATATATTTACAATATCTATGATTAAGTTAAACATGTTTTTTAAATGTATATATGTTTAATTCATATATTGATTTTTTATAACTAATTATAATAATACTAATTTAAAATGAAGTGATTATTTAGTTAATTTTTATGTTTTTTAATGTTTTTTTTGAAAATGTGAGATGTATAATGAAGTAAGTGGTTTGATAGTTGCCGTGGATTGATGTCTATAAACGTTTACTAACCACTTAATTTATATGGTTGAGCTAGTTTGGATATAGGTTAGAAACTCTAAAAAGAAGTGTTTTTCATATTGAACTTTTTAAGTGTGACATTACAAAAGGTCTTTTTATTCTTTATTCCATAAAATGATTTCTTCCTCTATTAACTCTTCCAGTCCTATAACAAGAGGCCAAACATATTCTGTGGAATTGAATATGGGTGGATGAGAGAACAAACCAAACCATGCTCCACCATTGGAGCGTAGAAATATCTTACAACTATACATGTTTTAGTTCTCTAAAGATTCTCTAAAATGTAGACAAAAAAGTTGAAAAAAAATATCACAACATTTCTCCCAACAATTACAAGACAAAATATTAAGTAAAGCTTATTTTAAAAAAGACAAATTAATTTCTCTCACTTATATAATTGTTTACTAATATATATTTTATTAAATATTGTTTTAAATATGGATTCTTTTATTATTATTATTATGGGATGATTTTTATATCTACTACTATATACCTAAGTAGACTAAGTGACATCTAATAAAAGCCCACAAATAAGTAGTTAGAGATTTGAACATAAAACATCTAACTTACAATACTTTACATTTTCATAAATTTATTTATTGAACTTTCACAAGCTTATTCATTAAACTTTCACAAGCTTATTCATTATTATTCATATAATCATATTTGTTAATTATTAAAATTAATTTATAAAATATTTTTTAATTAACTAATATATTTATTGATAAAAAGATAAAAAAATAAAATTTGCTAATTAAATTTCAATAAAAGACGAACCAAAAATATTAAAAAAAATATTTATAAAAATGTATATTATTGAAAAATATCAACAACCTTCACCCAATCAAAAAAAACTTACACAAAACACTTGAAACATTGGATAAAAGTGATGACTGGGCCAAAATTATCAACAGCGTTGAATAAACATCAACCAAATCCATTTCCAGCAAAAAACAAAATTCATTCATACCATACAAAGCGAAATTCATATCATTAACCACGCCTCTCTTTAAATGCGACACAACGATCACGGGATAAAATAAACTTCACAATCAATCGATAAAATACGAATATTATTTTTGGCCCCGTTTGCAAAACAGGACATACCACGTGTAAATGCCAAACAAAATCCGATTCCAATTTCTCCCACCGAAGAAGTTCGGTCTCTATCTCATCTGAGAATATAAGTGTATCCACTCGCAAAAGTTGAGAGGTCTGTATTGGGGATCTTCTTGCCGTGACTTGCTTGTCGGCCTTCATAAAGTTAATGGCTGCTGGGGTCCTCTCTGTTACTGCTCCAAACGCAAGTAGGAGTGTTGTTAGTCAATGCAAGGTGGAGTACTTTGAGTCATTTTCCACACAATGGGTTTCCGAAATTCATAGCAGGCTATTTTGGAGTCACAGAAAGTCAAGAATGGATATTTCTGGCGGGTTAAGGTTGTTCATACCTCGGGGGAGCCATCGCTGCAAATCATTGTCGTTGCCTCCAACTAAGTTCTGCACGGGTTACAGTTTCATGGGTTTCGCAGAAGATGAACAGAGCGCAAGCTCTTCATCAAAAGGCTCAAATTTTACTGCTAATGAAATCAACCTTTCAAGATCCTCATTCTTCCATGAAAAACTGGGTGGACTCCATTGATGCGCCCTGCAGTTGGGATGGAATTACCTGCGACTATTCTAGTCGAAACTAAACTTCTGAAGGGTCCTTTCCAAACTAAACTAAATCTGTGGCGTCTATAGACGACACCAATGGATTACCGGAGATTGGCATGGCAAAGCTATTAGACAAACTTGAAGCAAGCAATAATCACTTTTCAGGTCCAATACCAAAGGGAATTGGCAACTTGAGGGAGTTGGGTGATCTGAATCTGCAGAAGAATATGTTGGAGGGATTCATTCCTGTTGAAGTTGGTTCCAGCGAAAAATATTTTGCAAGGATCAGTCCCAGAGTCACTGGGATATATTGCTAATCTGAACTCCTTAAATATTTCAAACAAAAAACTATTTGGTTCTGTTTCAAACAGTCTAGGTGCAATGATGCTCAGTTTTCTTGGCTTATCCAACATTAACTTAACTGGGCCCGTTCCAGATTCAGTCTTTAATGAGGTTCCAGACAAAAATTTTCAGGGAATCCAGGGATCTGTGCTAAAAGATCTGGAGAAAATAATTATGACAATAACAATATACTTGGGATTTGTTCCGATTTTCATCTTGGAAAAGAATCTAGACCAAATTGGAATTATCTCTGGGCTCATGGCTGGCACATCATTGTTAGTACCTTTTGAAATTGGAATTATCTCCGGGCTCAGGGTTGGCACGCCATTGTTAGTAATTTTTTGAATTTAGTACTGTTTAAATTAATTTTTGACAATTATAACATCAATTTTTGTAATAAAAAGTTTTGTTCATCTATTATTATTTTAATTTTAAGTTAAAGTTAAGGTTAAGTTAAGATTTTATTTTTGGAACAGTATCTAATTTAATATTAAATTTAAGAAAGCATAATCTCCATATTTCTAGTTTTTGAACTTACTTTTTTTTGGATAAATTACATGTTCTAACCATTAAAACCCACTCAACGTTTATTCATTGAGTAACAATTAAAGTAAAATAGACAAAATATATCTATGATAATTTTTTTTAAGATATAAATATGATACAATAAATTAACATAATTCATAATTATTTTTAAAATAAAAATATTGTTTTTAATAGACATGACAATGTTATAAAGTATTATATAAATTATGCAATGGAAAATTAAAATTTCATAAATGTTTATTCAAAAAGGAAAAAAAAACTATGAACAATTAAATTAAATATCCACAGTATTTTAAATAATAAAACTCTATTTAAATTAAGATAGGTTAACGAGAATTACAGTCTATGAGAATTCAAGGTGGTTCTTAATAAGATGAAGGATAAATTTATAAGTCTTGAAAATGTTATCAGTTCTAGAAGTGATTTTTGAAATATTATATATCAAAAAAAAATTATAAGTAAAAATTGTTGTTGATGAATTGTCAAAGAGGTTTTTTAATTAGAGAAAATGAGCTATCAAGCTTACTGGTTTGATGATTATTAGTGTTAAACTTTCAAAATCATAAGTTTTAATGTTATGTTTATCATATTGATGTATGAGACTTTTTTCTTGGTCTCACAATGGATCCATCACACTCATCTTTGCATAATAATTTGATAGCCAAGGTATATAGGGATGTGCATATTTTTACAACTTCTAGAT
>APFE030419239.1:0-31455 GCA_000404065.3 Pinus taeda
AGATGAAGTTTTGGTTTCTTTAGCAATGGGGACCTTTTTATCCATATCTTTCTTTTTTATTTCTTTTGCTTTTTCTACTTTGGGTAGCTGCTTCTCCATTTCTTTGGCCTGTCTTCTTGTGTATGGTTTTCTTTTCAATTCCTCTGCCTTCTCTGCTTTAGGCAGTTGTCTATTTTCTTTTGTTGCAGGTACCTTCACAGCTACCTCTTCCATTTGCAATTGCTCGGCTACTTTGATCTGCCTCCTGGTGACTGGCCTTCGTGGTTTGACCATAAATTCATTACCAGATTCTTCAAACCTTAACCTTTTTGAGGCCTTTGATTTTTTGGTGCTATCAGGTGATGACTGGGTTAGGTCGATAGGCATTGACTCAACCTGCACTGATTTGGCTTGCTCAAAATCAATTGCCTCAAGCAAATCATTTAGACTAGCTTTTGATATAGGGCTTTCTTTCACAGCTATTGATTTGCCTTTTTCTCTACTTAGCTGACTTCTGGTTTTGACCCTTGACACCTGTTCAACTCCACTTGGCCCTGGTGCATCTTTCTGGTGTTTGATTTTCTCCTTTGGTGACTTAGGTGTCTCTTTTGCTGATGATTTAGGTGTCTCTTTTATAACCACAGACTTCTCTGATTTCCTCAACTTGGTTTTGGGCTTCTTTTGGTTTTTCACCTCCTTTTTGAGCTCAGCCAGAGTAGGTTCTTCAATTCTTCCTTCTCTTTCCCTATCTGGCAATGGAGTGAGACCTGTCTTGCTTTGAAAGCTGGCCATAAAAATAAAAGAATCCCAATCTCTACCAATTTTTTGCAAACCATCTAACACCAGCAACTTTACTAAACCATGGTGAAACAGGGATGTTTCACAATCATCTTTCTTTAACTATATTTTGTCACACATTTTACTAAGGCTTCTGAACAAGTAGAAAGGGATGTCTATTGATGCTTTACCTGTGAAATGCAATAAGAGTTTGAAATGATAGGAATAAACTTTGGTGTACCTTCCCTCGCATGTTAGATATTTCTGGATGCATGTAAGAAGCAGAGCAAAATGTTCTTTTATGTAACTCCTTGGCACAGCTTTGGTGAGATCCTCATTTACATATTGTTCCTTCAAAAATTCCTTACAGGGACTCATGTTGAATTTAAAATTTTTGAACCACTCTTGTCCTCCTCTCGGAATTTTAGTGAAAATAGAAATGGCTTGTGGAGACACAGGAAATTCTAGCATTGACACTTTAGAATTCAAGCCAGTAAAATTCAATGCAAAAGCTTTCGTTACGTCTACATGTCCTCCCTTCAACTTTTCGCAAAACCTCCAGCAACTAGCATTTTTAAAGGCTCTTGCTACACCTTCATCTCTGAGTGTAAGATCAAACCCCTCTGGCTCTGTTCTTAGGCACCTTCCGGATCGATGTACTCTTTTCTCCATCTTGCTTCGAATATATTCACACAGAGAACTAACAGCAGCTACAATTCAAAGAACAGCTTCGGCTTTGGAGTGCAAGCTCGCTTGCAATGATCCCTTTAACTGAAAACTCGGGCTTCTTTGCGTTTTTTCAAAAAAAAATCTCGTCATACAATAGGCATATTAACGCACCATGAATACACATTATGACACAACCATACCTCATAAAATCTCTTAAAATGATTGTCATGTGCGTGATCCTAAACCTGATGGCGGAATGATAACCTATCATGACCTGGAGAAGACATCAACTGACAAAATGTGGACGGACTTAATGACTTATCTCCCCAGACTTGACATTTCAAGAAAACGCGCTGCAAAAACCCCGAATCCCCGATTTCATAGCGCAGACAACTATGAATTGACAAAACGCGCTACGAAATGGATGGTAAATGATACGCTACGAAAAGGTGGAAAAATGATTGCGCAGCTAAATTGGCCAATCAGATTGTGCTGCGAAACTGCGCAAAATACAAATGACACAAACAAGACAAGACATGCCTTAAACAATAATGATGGAGGGTATCTAACAGTTTTTCACAAGGACTCACATCAATACCTCTTTGAAGTTCTAATTTCAAAGTGACACACATAGAAACCTATTCACTTAAACAAAAAAAAAATTATATGAAACTTTGGACATATGTGGACTGTGGTTCTAAGTGATAACACTTTCCTTGCAAAGTTGAGTTTAGTATTTTTTCTTCTTTTGAATTTTTCAAAATGGTCTCTACACTATAGCTTAATCCATTACTTCACCTCTTAAGTTTGTATGAACATTAGATTGATAAATTAAAGCTAATAGCCCTACGAGTTGCAACATCCTTGTTGCAATACCAGGACTCATCAAGTACCAGACCCTAGTAGATTTAGGAAAAAAAAGGTTTCATTTTAGGAATTTGTTGGCCTTACACTGACAAATGGTCACTCTGTTAAGCTTTATATTCAAAGACAAATAAGTGAAGACCTATAATATATTTTCCTCACTAGAGGACATCAAACGAATGATATTCATTCTCAAGTATTGTTTGGATAGTGTGGACTCTCACTTAGCTCATGTGGAAGGCTTCCTAGTGAGTGACTCTATCTCTAGTGATCTCACCGATCCTCTGATTGCTCATGGGGAAATCCTATTATAATTTTCTCAGATAAAGGTTTTTATTGGTGGGCCTGAAAATTTTTGTTGTAAATTTTTGTTCATGCATCCTTCAACTACATTTTTTCCATGAAAATATGCTTATCATTTTGATTTTGAAGTGAATTGTGTTAAAATTATGCTCATGGTCTACTTGATGCAATCTTGAAAATTGTTTGGTCCCTTGCTTCTTTTCTTACGGATTCCCTAGTGGTGAAATTGGTTTATGGTGCGTTATATGCACACTGGAGAGACTCTTGTTATGGATATTTTTTTTATGGTTCGAATATGGATGGCCCTCATTGTTTTACTATTAATATGGCCTCAATGCTTCCTTGTAAACTTTTGTGTTTATTCCTAGTTTTTGTGGACAATCCTTTTTTTTATGAATATGACTATTTTCTAGGTTGGTGTCCCACACGCACTTGTGACATAGTTTATCTTGTCTCTGGTTTTGTCTTGTTATGAACTATGGATGGGTTTCCCTTCTACTAGCTAAGAATGTTTTTGTTTCAAGGTATGTTGATGATTGTTTTATGTTGGAGATATAATAAAGAGATGTAGTTGTTGCATTATATGCTATGTATGCCTCCATTTGATATCAATGCTTAAGCCTTCATACTTTCTAAATGTCTATGTATACATCTTGGTGGCTTTCTGAAGAGAAGGAATTTTGGGCATGTTTTGAAAAGCTTATTATGAAAGATTGTTGCTAAAGAAGACATATTTCTCGTTGGCACTCAAAATAGTATCTCTCGACTTCTCATTCCCTTCTGTTCTCCTTTCCTCTCACTTCTCCTCCTCCTTTTCTTGTGCAAGGGGCTTCTTCTGATTCATTCTTGCTTCTACTTGCTTTCTACTTCTGCCCTCGCTTGCTTTTTCTTTGCTTTATTGGAAGCATCTTAGTGTCTTAACTAGCCCTATCCCTTAACAAGATACATTGGTTCTTAATTCCCACCCACGTCATCCAACTAACTTTTTCATCCAACTTCCAAGCCATGATGGATGGTTTTTTGGTTAAAAAATAAGTAGATGCCGGGGAGAGACTCAAGGATAGTTTCATGTGCCTTCCATAGTGAGCTTTATATTTTTCAATGGTTGGTCTCGTTAATTTTGGTTACATTGCATGTAATTGATAATGTAGGGGGATGGTACATAGTCTACGTCGTCTTGAATATAATATCTATGTGATTTATTGTTGTGATAACAAATGTATTGATGAGAATCTTCTGGTCAGACTGTTGTACTGGAGGTGGTTAGTGATTTTGGTTTCTCTAGTACTTCTGGGGGATATGAGGAAGACTATGATGTACTCAATGTAACTTTTTATTTTGATTACGAATACAAATTGTTTTGATTCACAAAAGAATGTGAAAAAGATGTCAATGTGACATTCAACACTTAATCACAGATATTGTTACTCAAATCCTTCCAAACTTAAAACTATGAAATAATAAAGGCTTAGAGAAATATATAAGATTTTTTAATCAGCTTAATGTATACAATCATAACCTTACTACTTGCCAAGTATAATTTATCATTAAATAATTTAATTAAAATAATAACATCGCTAACTTATTTATTATAGTGAAAACCTTAACAAATTTATACCTCATTATATAATTATCTCCCATAATTATTTAAATACAAATACTAACTTAAAACTATGAAATAATGAAGACTTAGAAAAATATACAAGAGTTTTTAATCATCTTAATATGTACAATCATAACCTTACTACTTTCTTAGTATACTTAATCATTAAATAAGTTACTTAAAATAATAGCATTTCTAACTTATTTTTCATAGTGAAATTGTTGGGTCTCCAAAATGTCATCCACGTTTACCCACATTTCCATCATTTTACCCTCACTCCATAACTCTATAGTCCCATAACCTTACATTAAGTAACCATTTAATAATCACATGGGTTTATCATTATTATTTTCCAAGTCATTGATTTTAAGTATTTTAAGAGAATTTATGATTAAATATTAGGAAATTAACATGTTTTCATATCTATCTAAAAGTATTATGAGTTTTGTGACATTGTAGGCCTACTTGGAGATTCTAGAAGGGTTTTATTTGGCCACCCGACCACAAATTCGAATTTCAAATTCCAACTCATGAGGATTTTTGGAATATTTGTAGAAAATGTGGATCATTAACTAGGCACATTCAAAGGAGAAGAATCATGGATGTCTCTTATCAAAACTAAGAAAGAATTTTGAGAGAATTTGTATGTTACATTTTTAGGTGATTGGTTGTAACCACAAGAGATAAACGTGGATTTAGGAGAGATTTAAGGATCTATATTTATTGAATAGTTATCTTTAATTTTTGTATGAATAGGAGTGCATCCTTCATACAAAGGGTTGTTGGTTAGTTGTTAGAGTTAGTGTTAGTGTTAGCTGCTAATTGATAGTTGGAGGTTCCAAGTTCCATCCAAGATGTGATTTGTAACGTGAGGATAGAGGATTCTTTTAATATCTTGTAACTCATTTTATGAAATAAATACTGCTACTTTGATCTCCAAGATGTGATAGTTGTTCAGTGTGCTTGCGAAGGAATGGAGACCCCCCATTAACCATAATTTTCACACCTTTGTACATATTGGTAACATAGTATATTTATGTTATTTCATTTATTTTCAGCAAGTGTGTTTTCATTTTCTGCAAGTGTTCTTTTCCTTTCAGCAATGTGATTTCATTTCAGCAGGCATGAATGTGATTTCCATTTAGCAAGTGTGATTTCGTTTATGCAAGTGTGGTGTAATTTCAATTATGAAAGTGTGGTGTGATTTTATTTATGCAAGTGTGGTGTCATTTCATTTATGCAAGTGTGATTTCATTTTCAAGCAAGTGCAATTTCCTTTATGCAAGTGTGATTTCAATTTCTTTATGTTTGGTTTGGTTTGGATTATATTGATTTAAATTGTTTTGTAATTATTTTTAATTGCATTAGATTAATCTATTCTGAGAAATAACCACCTATCATATATAACACAAGTATACCTCATCAGTTTACAAACCTCAGGTTGACAATTAATGACAGGGATTTAACTCACAATTAAATCACCCAACATTTTGGCACCATTGTCAGGGAGGTATACATAGGTGTTTATTTTGAAAATTTAGACAACTCATTATATTTGCATTAATCCTTAAATACATTGTTGAAATCATATTAAAATCATTTAGGATGCATATTATATTTCAATGATTTTTCAAAAATTTGTACTAATCTATGTGCACAATAGGAATTATCAACCAGTTGGAGTAATTCATAGGAAATTAAGAATTTGAATAATGTTCTTCCAAGAACTTTCTTGAATATTAGCAAAAGTTGGGATATCTGCTTCTCAGGAAGAGTATTTTAACTACATGCAGAAACTTGTCTATCTCTCCACCTCCATAGGAAGATCTTCAAGTTTTATTCACTCCTCTTGTCAATCGGTTGAAGAGACTAAAGAATCACACAATACTTTTGATGGGGAGAAACCACTAGAATCTAAGATTGAGGAATGCATAATAAAAGAGGATATTCAATGTGATCTAAACCAAGAAAGGAATTAGGAATGTCATGGCCTTATTGAAAGATGGTTCCAATCAAGGATCAAGTCACATCAATCTTTCATTGTTATTTACTTCTTAATTCCATTATAAAAAAAACTAGCCTTTCACACTTTGATGTATTTTAATGCATATTTTTCAAAACTAGGCATGAATATCTTTTTACTCTTGTTACACACGTGGTTACACTACAAATAAGCATACACTTGAAACAAATTTTTCCATTTACAGTAAAGTAGAGTAGAATATAATCATTGGATCATTAACTAAGCACATTCAAAGGAGAAGAATCATGGATGTCTCTTATCAAAGCTAAGAGAGAATTTTGAGAGAAATTGTATGTTACATTTTTAGGTGAATGGTTGTAACCACAAGAGATAAATGTGGATTTAGGAGAGATTTAAGGATCTATATTTATTGAATAGTCATCTTCAATTTTTGTATAAACAGGAGTGCATCCTTCATACAAAGGGTTGTTGGTTAGTTGTTAGTGTTAGTGTTAGTTTCTAATTGCTAGTTGGAGGTTCCAAGTTTCATCCAAGATGTGATTTGTAAAGTGAGGATAGATAATTCTTGTAATATCTTGTAACTCATTTTATGAAATACATACTGCTACTTTGATCTTCAAGATGTGATAGTTGTTCAGTGTGCTTGTTAAAGAATGGAGGCCCCCCATTAACCATAGTTTTCACACCTTTATACATATTGGTAGTAACATAGTATAGTTATGTTATTTCATTTATTTTCAGCAAGTGTGTTTTCATTTTATGCAAGTGTGATTTCATTTCAGAAAGTGTGAGTGTGATTTCAATTTAGAAAGTGTGATTTCATTTATGCAAGTGTGGTGTGATTTCAATTCAGTAAGTGTGATTTCATTTATGCAAGTGGTGTGATTTCAATTCAGCGAGTGTGATTTCAATTCAGCAAGTGTGTTTTCATTTATGCAAATGTGGTGTGATTTCAGTTATGCAAGTGTGATTTCATTTTCAAGCAAGTGTGATTTTCTTTATGCAAGTGTGATTTCAATTTCTTTATGTTTGGTTTGGTTTGGATTAGATTGATTTAATTTGTTTTATAATTAGTTTTAGTTGCATTAGATAAATCTATTCTAATAAATAACCACCTAGTACATATATTACATGTATAACTCATCATTTTATGAACCTCAAGTTGACAATTAATGATAGGGATTTAACTCGCAATTAAATCACCAAACAAAAACCTTAACAACTTTATACCTTACTATATAATTATCTCCCATAATTATTTAAGTACACATACTAAATTACTTATGAGCATAATTCATATTTGCTAACTTAGCAAAACAAAAATCTCAAATCCTTCCTAGCCTACTCACTAGGAAAAGGGATTATCATCCAATTGTACTTGTAATAGTTTTTTTAATCTAACATCATTATCCATTATAACAAAATAAATTTGTCACCCTAATGGGGGTGCTTTTTCAGTTGATACGAAAACATCGAGAAGGGTGCCCGAAGCACATTAGGCTTTGCCTCATATGGGCACGGTAGATGGTAGTTAATACCTATGCTTTAATAAGTGTGCCATATTCAAGATTTAATAAGTAGGTTGTTAGCAATGAAATGGTGGAGATACAAGGGGTTTGTGCGAGGAGGGAAGGTCAATACCTCAGCCTCATGTTTTAGCTTCTCCTGTGACTATTTTTCTATTGGAGGTGTTGTTTTTGGCTCGCATTTCCTCTAATTTTCTTTGTGTTTCTCTAGAAGAAGCTTTCACGATGGAAATTTTCTTATTCGAGGTGTTTTTATTGGCTTGCATTCCTTCTATTTTTTTTGGAATTACATGGAAAAGCTTCATTTTAGGTCTACTTTGGTGATTTGTGTATCACTTGGATCTGCCTACGTTGTACAATCTAGTGTCTAGCTCTTGGAAGTTGGATTGTTATGCTGGTTGGGATCTTTGGTGTTTCATTCCTCTTATGGTATGTATTAAGTGTCACTTAATATTGGCAAGTTTTATCTTTATTGTCTTGACATTCTTCCTCAATTTGTTGAATTTAGGGCATAAATTGAGTTATTCATTCCTATACATATTTGTGTCAGAACTCTTGATGAAAAATTAGTTTCTTTTATTTAGTGTTCCATTGGAGTTAAATTCTTAGTTGTTGGGGATTATTGAAGGGTTTTGAGTGAAGTGCGATTAGATTCTATAGGTGGTTGTGAAGGCGTCTAGGTATTTTCACTTTTTTTCTCTGGTCCAATCGTAATTGGTCTAGCATGTCCATAAATTATTGTGTTTTGCTTTGAGTTCTAAGTCTTGGTATAATTCATTTATATCTAGTTGGTGTTTTATTAAACCTTAAACACACTCTCATTGTTTGGTAGTGAGGTTGAGTTGTGCTAAACTTGATAATTTATTGAGTTGTGATCAATTGAAGTGGTCTTTTGGGCATGATTTGGTCATTTTTTGGTCAGGTTTTCAAGGGCTTTCATTTCAGTCTTCATCCTATTTCAAGTAGAGATCTTATCGATCATTGCCCTTAGTGTTTATTTGCAGTAGTTATCATGCCTCCATGCAGAGAATGGCTAGTCAGATAGGTTTTGGTGGTAATATTAGGTGTAAAAGGACTCTCCCTTTTTCCTATGATGCAGTTGCCATGCTGTTTGATGCAGTTCCTATGGAGGTGTGCAAGGAGATTATGGTGTTGGAAAATGTAGAGGTAGGGGATTATCCTTACTACTATGATTCAAAATTGGTGAGGGAAGATGCAAAATGGCTTCCTGCTCCTTGTATATTTAGGAATAGTAGACATCATTTTATGAGTTCTTTGGCTTTGAATCAGAAATTGCCAACTTTTTTGTATATTATCTTTAAGGATAAACAAGTGGAAAACTACAATGGCTTGTCCTCATTAAAAGACATCAAACACATGTTGCGTAATCTGAGATATTGTTTGGATAATGTAGAATCTGGTTTGGCAAAGGTGGAGAGTTTCATGGTAACTTATTCTACTTCTAAAGATCTCACTAACCCTCCAGCTGATATTTTTCAGACTCGATGCTTTGATTTCTTTAGATGATGACTAGTTGGCTACCTTCAGGTACTTTTTTCCTTACATTTTTGTTCACTTGGGTTGTGCTTATAGGGATATTTCCTCGCTCCTTTCTCTTACAAGCCAAAAATGTTTTTCCTAGGAATGTATGGCTATAATCCTTTTTGGCATGCATGGTGGGATATGCAATGTGGGTTCTTTCTTCCTTTGGGTATGTTTGGTTGCACTATCTATAGGCAGGTTCGACTAACTATGGATAGAAGATGTTTTTGTTTCCATCTCTGTGGGTTGTGGGGATGGAGAGGTTCTAAACACATTTTTTTCTGTTGTCTCACTGTTGGTTTTAAGTTATTTGCTATATCTTGCTAGCAATTGATATTGAAGAAGTTTTTGGTTTACAATTGCATGGTCTTATGATACAAATTGTTGGTTGTCTGCATAATCACCGATTGTAACTAGTCTGCTCTGTTGCTGAGGTTATAATTACATAGAGAAAATTATGAGTTTTTAGTTGCTTTTCAACTGACTCTTGCATGGTGATTTATCCTTTGTTGTGCAACTTTGATATGGCTTATGGTGCCTGGACGAATGGTATTTCTAGTCCAGTGGTAGATATTTATGATTTCATTGTTTTGGGTAGCATTGAAGCCTATGGATTATGGAAAATGTTTGATATGGTTGTTTCTCTACCTGTTCATGATCATTATGCAAATATCAATTTTTGATGCAATATGAAGTACATATATTCACAAAAATAAAGACAATTTGTCATGGATTTATAAATTTATCTTAATTTCTTATAAAATAATATATCTTTAGTTTGTTTTAATCTAACACCATTTTATAAGAAAATCAAGTTGTCATGGATTCATAAATTTTTCATAATTTCTTACAAAAGAATAAATCTCTAGAAACATGTGTGTTAGTTTTAGGAAACATACTCTTTCTAGCCAACGTTATCTCTACGTGAGTGTAACACTAGTCTAGATCCATCTTAATTCTAGACCTACCAAGCGTTGATAGCCTAGGTCCATCTTAATTCTGGACCTACTAAGAGTTGATAGAGGTATAAAATATCTTGAGACTCAAACCTCTTTTAAAGTGAAAGGAGATTTGATCCCTCTCAACCTTTGGTAGATCTAGAATTAACATGGATCCATACTACTATTATATAAATTTCACATTTCTATGATAAAAGTATTCCCATTTTTTATTTTATTAAAACCTTGCGGAATATCCATGACTATTTTTATTACTAGTGAGGATTGAGGGTTTAGATATATCTAAAAATGAATTAGAACCTATTTACTTTTATATTTAATTACAAAAACGTTATAAAAATAAATTGAAATACAATAGTTATAAAATATTTAATTGTGAAATGATTTATGGTTTTTGGGTATGTGGTATTGATAAGCGATGGTATTGGCCCATGGCTTATCCGTGATAAAGTGGGGTGAATATCCATGGTTAAGAATATTGTGATATTGTAAGTTTATTACAAGTATTAAGTTTTTATGTGTTTATTAATTAAATTTAAATATGGTTATAGAATCATTATTTTAATTTATATGGTCAAATGGATCTTAATTTATATCTATTATTTATATGGTATATATTTTAATGTGATATGTATATTATAAATTTATTTTATCCAAAATATTAATAAAACCAAAATTACAATATAACAAATTGAATTTTCATTAGATCTAGGTGTCAGTCTGCTAGCTCAAGGCATTAAACGCCCTCATGAACCCAATGCATTGATCAATTGGGGTTGACTTTTGGTGGCGCCACTAGCATGCCTTCCATAGTGTCTTGGGTTTGGAGTGAGGTGATGGTGCCAAGTCCACCCTCCTCTTGCATTTAAAATGCTTTAAGTGCATGTTCAACCAACTTGTCATATGGCATCTCAAAATCAATGTTAAAAGGCTTGGTGCTCTCAACATGGCCACCCATTCCCTCAGTTGCTTGAAGGTGGAAACTTTGCTCAAACCTAGGGCATTGAATTCAGTTTCTCAACAATCATGATGCAGGAACATGGGCATTATAAGAAAGGTGCACATGGAAGAGGAAAACATTCCCTCCCTCCCTCGCATGGTAAAGGGGATGAACACTTATATTTTAGTATCCTACACTGTTATTGACGAATGGTGGTAGACACAGAAGCTCGAGAGATTAGGCTCACAGGTGACCACCTTTGGGATTTACACAACCTCCTTGGTTGCTATTATAAGGGCCAGGAAGATATGATATGGAATTTCATCTACACCATGTAAATTTAGCTTATCACTACATTGCCAACCTCTCGAGTATGTAGCTTTATGGTTCTGAGTCTCCCTCGACTAAAACAATGGAAAACTCCCCCACATTCTATCTAGTGCACATAGAAGCTCACCATGATGGACCTCGCAGTCCTTCACCCTGGTAATGTCAGTATCACATTTATTCAAAGCTTTCCTCTATCGGTTTGAGCCCCTCCTGCAATAAAGGTGGCCATGTCAAGGATCAAGGCAACAATCCTCTCTGACAACATTCTGAGTTTCCATCCTTCCATCTTCCATGGGGCTCCCTCTACCAAATGACCTAGACTATTATAAGCCATGGCTCGTGGTCTAGGAGGGCCCTCTATAGTGCTAGTTGGCATTGCAAGTTCATCAAGGTAGACTTTTCTACTGTTTTAATGTCATGATGTTCTCGACTTTAGATATGATTTTGCATTTTTCATTGCAATGTACTATCAGGAGGCTCTTTTATTTCCCTTGTGTGAACAAAGGCCTCCTCAAACTTTTATTTACCATACTTTTTCTCAGCTTCAGGCCCATGTCCATGGCTACTCTTTGTTGAGTTCTAAGGCTCAGAAGTATTTAATTTTTGTAACTCTTTTGTAATACAAAGTTCCTTTACTTACAAAAAAAAAACAAATTGAACTTTTTTATTTTTATTACTTTTGACTTTTTATTATTAATTGAGCCAAAATTCAAATGTTTACACCCATTTATGAATACTACAACATCTCCCCCATACTGGGATCTATATTACCTTTAACCTTTTATTATATTTTAATTGAGCCAATATGTAAATATTTACAAACATTTACATCACTACAACATAACATATGAAATCACAATTTATTTATTTATCTATATATATTTTTCCCTACATTTAAAAAATATTGATATACTTACTTACATTGTGCTTACAAATTTCTCCTATACAAAGCTATAAAGCACCTCTCGACATAATGAGAGTGAAACTTATTAAATAACTTAAATGGATAAAAAAATCTCATTAGTAATCTATATAGCACCTTTCGATGCAAGGAGTAAAAACCTAATAAACAATGCACAAAAAAATCCCATGAGTAATCTTAAAGAAATGTATATGGAGATGAAAGAGTGTTAATAAAACATTTACTTGTAAAAAATTAATATATCTAAAATTTAATATATATATAATATATATATATATAAATAAATAATATATATATAATATAAAATTCACATTAAGTAAGAAATATTGAATATATGCAAATTTCCATTGATTTTTATTAATGATGAAATCATTAATAAGAAAGTGAGTAAAAAAGAATTTGTCCAATCTCATTAATTTATTAATATGGATAAAAATAATAAATTGACCATCTTAAGTCTTAAAAAATATAAAGGATTTTTTTTTTAATATAAATATTATATAATATATATAAAATATATATATAATATATAATAAATATAATAATATAGATAGATACTAGATATAAGGATATTAGATATATAAATAAATATAATAATATATATATAATAATAATAGATATATATTTATAATTCGATAAATAAATGTAATTTAAGTAATTTTAATGATGATAAATGAGTGTATTTTTAAATGGTTTAAATTATTTATATTATTGTTTTTTTTACACTAATGATCTATGATTAAGCAAGAGCCCAGACATCTTGTATTGATCATAGACGAAGTGAAAATTCTCTTGCGTTGCCTACTCCTTGAACCTAATCAATACAAGCGAAGCATGCCATTTTTAGGGAATCGAGCACATGTGGTGAGGGAGTTAACATCCCACCCCAACCACTCAATCTACACTTACTTGACATTGATTTATATTATTGTTAAATATTATAAGTTTGAATTCGGAAGGTATGGTATGTATATTTTTATAAATTAAGTAATTAAATAGTTATAGAGAGGAGATATTTTATTTGATAAAGGTGATATATGGGTTGTATAAGAAATGAAATGAAAGGTAGGAAAGGAAATGGAACATATACAAAAATAAATATAACAAAGAGACAAGTAATATGGTGAAAACCCATCTTCTATTAATATATGAAATAGAAGAATGTTATAGAAACACAAACTAGCTAGAATGATGATAGATATCTATGAAGATAGAGAGATGGAAGTTACACACATTTCAAAATCTATCACAAGAGGCCTAAAGAATGGCATTTTAACATAAAGATAGAACCCTATAGGTCCAAAACTCTAACCCTAAATGCTGAAGTGCTAAAATGTTTGTTGGCCACGAGGTTGTTGGTACATCAACTTCTCGAGGGTGCAAGTTTCGCATACAATATTCGTTTGGGGTGCACAGTAGTTCATTCGAAAAAACTATCTAAGGACTACAACTTTCAACTAAGGCCAAGGGATGTCTTGGGAAGCCCTAGCTGGCAAATTTCCAAAAAACATCATTTAGGGCCTCAATACATCCCTAGAAGTTTAGGATCCAAAAAAGCATAGAATAGCTACCAAGAAGATAAATAACCATTACATCAATGGAAGAGGTGGATGGTCATTGATAACCACATAGATCAATCCTCCCCCCTTATGAAGAAATGGTCTCCATTACTTCATGTTCTCTCATTACATGGGGAAATTTCTATTGAATTTTGTTTCTGGTGAGCCACTTTCCTTGGTAAAGAAGTTGCCTACCTTAACAACCTTGTAGAGTTGTATGTTTTGCTAGCAGGTATACTTTTTCTTGGTGTCCATGATCTCATCCACTATATCTTGTTCAATGAATTTAGGATTAAGCTCTGTGGGGGATAATTTCTTGGCTACCTCCAAGGTGTCCAAAAAAGGTGGAAAATATGGTCGAAGAAACTCCGCATTAAATATTGGGTGCAAGCCAAGGAAAGGAGGAATACTCAATTCAAAATAATTTTAATCCAAAGACTTTATGATTTTGTAAGGCCGATATTTTAGTGATATAAGCATCCTATGGGGGTCTGTTAGGCACTCTTTCTGTAAATGAAACTACCCCTTATCACCACTTGAAACTTGTGTGGAATCCTATAATCGTCATAACGTTGATTGTAGTTGGAATTTTCTATGGGATATCATGAACCTATTTTTAGAGGTGTTTAATCTCTTCAACAAATTTGGCTACTCTATTGGCCTCGACTTGAGCATGGGAATATTATTTCAATCAAGATGCAATGGGAAAATCTATATCAATTAGGGCCAATGGTTGGAACTCGAAGTAAGCCTAAAAAGGATTGTGGTCAATAGAGCCTTGGAGGGATCTATTATAGCTATGTTCAATGTATAAAAGAATTTTGTGCCATGTGTGTGGATGCTTGAAGTTGTACATGCACAAGATATGCACAAGCATCATGTTGACCACCTTTGTTTGTCTATTTGTTTTGGAATGAAAGGCATAAAATTTGGCCAACTTAGTATCCATCAAAGACCTCAAGTTGGACGAGAAGGTACTAAGGAATATGATGTCCCTATCTAAGATAATGGCTCGATGTATCACAGAATGAACCCAAACATGCTCAAATCAGAGTTAGTGGTGGCTTTAATTGTGATACTCTTCTTGCATAGTGTCAAAATGACCATCTTAGAGAATTGGTCAACAACCACAAACACACAATAATTACCGTGCCTTGTGGAGGTAAAAAATAACATGTAATCCATGGAGACTTACTCTTATGGATTTTCTATGGTAGTAGAGTATTGTACAATGTCTACTTCTTAATGGTTGGTTTAGGAATGGCACAAGTAATGCACCATATGATAAATCGGTGGATATATTGTTGAAGCTTTGGCCAATAGAAATACTTATGAAGTACTACTACTCTCTTCTCAACACTGAAGTTCTCTGCCACCCAAATATAATGTGTCTCCCAAATCATCTTTGCATGCTCACTTAAAAGAACACAAAGGTGGTCCAAGTAGCACAAGAGCATATCCTAGAGATGGAAGTCTATAACTTGTTCATGTGTGATCAACATATGATATGTGGTAGCACAATCAGAGTTGTTATTGTGTAATTGTGACCACCCAAAGGTATCATTTCCATAAGAGTTAAGAAGTATAGTAAGTGCCACAATCAGGGGTTGACTGGGGTAGTTTAGAATGCGATTGGTGCTACCCTTCATGAAGTTCAAGTAGAAATATTGCAGATATGTGGACCATTTATGATGTCAATCATTCTAAAACTTTCCTTCTATTTGCATGAACTACAAAGTCATGTGAACATTGTAGATTATTGTCTCCTTCCCTAAAATATAACTCTTTCGCTACTCGAATTTCTGCACAATGGAGTACATCTTGTCATAGGTGGGGGTATCTACATAATATATTAGAGAGTGTTTCACTATGATAGGCCATTGGATGTCCTTTTTACTACGGATAATATCAATAGCATAGTTGGAGGTATCTGTCTCAATATCAAATGGTTGTTGTAGGTCTGTAAAGTTGAGGATTGGTGTAGAGAAAAGGTAGTATTTCAAATCCTTGAATGCTTATATTGTGAATCAAATTAGGAAAACATTTACTTAGCTACACCCTTAATAACTTGACTTAAGGGCCAAGCAGTATGAGAGAACCCCAAAAATAACCTTCCATAGAAGTTAACAAGGCCCAAGAAGCTACAAAGTTCTATTAAAGTCATAAATGGTGGCCAATATTAAATGGATTGGATATTGGTTGGGTCCACATGCACCCCATGTTCATCCACAATATATCCCAAATATTGAATTCTCTACATGCCAAATAATCATTTATCTATATTGGCACACAACGTGTGTTGTCACAAGGTGCTCAATACGCATTGAATGTGTTGCAAATGTTTTTCCTGAGTCCTATTGAACATGAGGATCGCATCCAAATAAACAACCACAAAGGTGTATGTGAATGACTGAAGGATACCATCCATCATCCTCATGAATTTTGTTGGAGCATTAGTCAAGCCAAATAGCATGACCAACCACTCCAAAAGGGTTTCCTTTTATCTTCCGTACATCAATTCATTCAATTAGAACCTAGTTGTAGCCTGAATTTAGATCAATATTACTAAATAACTTGTTGTCGATAAGTTGATAAAAAAACATTGATATAGGGGATCGGGTCTCTACTCTTGATAGTAATTTTGTTTAGGGATATATAATCCATATAGAGTCTCCATGTCCCATCCTTCATTTTCACCAACACAATTGGACTCCCACAAGGTAAGGAGCTCAATTTAATGTGGCCCTTTTGGAGTAGCTCATGAATACAATGTTTTATTTCCTCATTCTCTAAGAGAGAGTGTTTATATTAGGTAAATGAGAACGAAGTGTCAATTCAATTGAGTGTTTGACTTGGTAGTGCATAGGCATCCTAACAAGTGGATAAAAGATATCTTTCTGTGTCTCTACAAGCTTTTCCACCTAATTGTGTTGTGTAGAGAGGCCCCATGCCAAGGATATGGTGGTTTCAATGACCTTTCTTTCACCTTTTTACTAAATCATAAAGATGAAAAACTTTGATTCTAATATATTACCTTTCAGCACTATTTGTTGAGATCAATGAAATTTCAATAGTTGGAACTGCCTATCGTACCTTGTAGATCTCACCTCCTAGAGTAAAAAATATGCTACAGAGAATAAACAACATGGAATTTCCACATATAAGGTTTTCCTAAAATAACATTACAAACTTTGAGTAAGGAAACATAACACAATACCTCATCTTTAAAGGGATTGATGATGAAGGAAAAATGTCATTATTGGTTGACACAAATGTCTCATCCATGGATCAACCAACGAATGATGTATGGTTTGGGATGTGGTATTGTAAGAATCTTCAATATCTTGATGACATAGGTCAAGTTATTATTCTTCTAGCTCATGTTGTCCACGGTGACATGTAGTGGAGTCCCCTTCACCCATATTTGTGAATGGAAGAGGTGCTCCCCCTTTTCAGCCTTTGCTGGCTCTTTTAGTTGGATCTTTATGGTCACAATGGTAGCACTAGGTTCTACATCAATGATCTACTTTCCTTTATCCTGTTCTAAATCAAAATCAAAGATAGATTTAATTTCCTTTTCTTTAAGCTCTTCCAACAATGATTGTTTTAGGTGGCATTCATCAATGTTATGCTAAGGGATTTTGTGGAAATCGCACCACTTTCTAGTGTCTCTTTTCAATTTCCCATTACCCTTCTTTACATGTGACTTGTGTTGGTTGTCTATATTTTTCCTCTCCTTCCCTTGTCTTGTGTTCTACAAGTTTTCTAGGCTTTTTTTACAGTAGATTTTCCAGTTTGAACTCTTGTTTATTCCCCTACTTAAATTTCTACTAATTTGATAGCATATCGATAAGTGGCTCATAGTAAGGAGATGTCCAAGAAATCCATCTCCATTTGGATGTATCGTGCAGACCACTATAGTACTTTAGAACCAAGTGATGCTCAAAGTCTTTTATACCCATATTTAAGCACAAGGTATGGAAAATATTAGTGTATCTTGGCATTGTTCAGTCTCTCTTCTATCATAAGGTTGTCCATCTCATGCATTGATCATCATATTTCCCTACAAGGTAGAATTACTCCTTAAGGGCATCAACAAAAGGTTCCCAAGTGGGTCCTACCTTGAATACTGAAAACTCCTCTTTGTTTTGTCTATCCCAATAACCTTCCCATCAATATTTCACATGGGAAAGGGCTTTTAAGATAGAAAATGTATGCTTTCATTGTCAGAAAAAATTGGATAGAGTAATGGCCCTTTAACAAATTTAATCATTTTTCCAAAGCATATGTATCTATTTTCCCTTCAAATAAGGGGATATCAAATTTAACTTGTACATTGAAGGGTGTCGCACCTCCTAGATTATCATTGGTTGAAGGTGCCTCAACCACTGTTGGAAGTCATCAAAGGATCTAGAAAAAATTGTCCATCGTCTCATTCCTCTATCATGCAAATACTTCCTTAAGAAAAAACTTGATAGGATCTCCTAATTCATCATGTCTCTTTTATTCTACCATGAGAGGATACTTGGGTTGGTGAGAGTGGTCATTCCAAAGTAAAACTAACTCAAGATGCAATTCTCTCTATCCCTCATCGAGGACATGTATCAAGAGACGAGAAGGAGTAGATTGCTTGGATACCATTGATCCAAGTTGTACAAGGAATGGAATGAAAGGATGGAAAGGAAGTGAAACACACAGAGAGAGAAATATAAAATAGAGCATAGTAATATGGTGAAAACCAAACTTCTATTAATAAATGAAATAACATAATATTATAGAACACAAACTAGCTAGCATGATGGTGGTTGTCTCTAAACATAGATAGAGAGATGGAAGATACATAAATTCACAAAATTTATTACAAGAGGCTGAAATAAGGGCTTTTAGCATAAATAAAGAACCCCAGAGGTCCAAAAACCTAACCAGAGAACATGAAGCACCAAAAGTTTTGTAAGCCCAAAGAAGGTTAATTTGTACATCGACATCCTAGAGGTGCAAATTTTGCATACATATACATTTGGGGCACATAATGGCTTGTTGGAAAGAGTTATCTAAGAACTATAAATTTTGACTTAGGCCAAGGGAATCCCATGGCAACTATAGCCCCATGAATTTCTAGAAAAAAAATGATTAGGGCCTCAATTAAATGGCCTCGAGAGTTTGGGACCCAAAAATCCATAGAAAAACTTCCAAGAATATAGAGAACCATTGATTCAGAAGTGGGTTTTATACATAAATTTGGAATATCACTCAAAGGTAACCCTAAACAATATTTTATTATATTTATTTATTTTCGTGTAATACATTCCATAGGGAAAACCATTGAGCACTTCCCCTAATTACAAGGATGTTACCCAAGAAAAAACAAATTCTTTATAGCTAAAGGCCAAGTTAACATCTTAGCAATAATCAACTTACAAAGAGTAAACACGTCATAAAGTATGATTTTAATTAAAGGGAGAAAGGAATCAACTTTTCATTTCAATCATTAAAACTACTCCCAATTGACCCTCTCTCTCTCTCTCTCTCTCTCTCTCTCTCTCTCACGTCATAAAGTAGGATTTTAATTAAATGGAGAAAGGAATCAACTTTTCATTTCAATCATTAAAACTACACCCAATTGACCCTCTCTTTCTCTCTCACGTCATAAAGTAGGATTTTAATTAAATGGAGAAAGGAATCAACTTTTCATTTCAATCATTAAAACTACACCCAATTGACCCTCTCTTTCTCTCTCACGTCATAAAGTAGGATTTTAATTAAATGGAGAAAGGAATCAACTTTTCATTTCAATCATTAAAACTACACCCAATTGACCCTCTCTCTCTCTCTCTCTCTCTCTCTCTCACACACACACACACACATTTATGGTGAAGTTAGCATTTACCTTTTAAAATACAATTTTAGATGAATTATCAATTATAAAATTAACTTCTTATTCTATCTTTATCAATTATAAAATTAACTTCTTTCTTTTCTTTTAACTAAGACTAAGCCATATTATATTAAAAGTGGACATAAATGGTTGTCAAAAAATAAAGATAATTGATGTGTTGTTTCATACAAAATTTTCACTTTTTGTTTTAGGATTATGAAAGTATAGGTGTACTACCTATACAAGATGTTCAAAATACATGCAACTTTAAAAAGCATAATTTTGAAAAAGAACTTGTTGACTATCTATGTTTTTCTTTTATGAGGTGGTTGATCCACTTCCATTGGTTCCTTAGATTGATGACCAATATCCTCCTCTTTAGATTCCCTGTTTGAATGATTGGAGATATGCTAGTTTGAAGTCTATAATTGATGTCCATTACATAGATTCAAGACTAAGTTCTTCAACATATGGCACTTTACCTCGAGCTTTATAATTTTCTACCTTTACTCCTCAAGGATATTTATAATATTTGCATTCTATGCCTAATATTATTTCTCATTTTCATGAATAGTGATAAAAAAAGATCTTGGGGAAATATCATTACTCTAAAAAATTTCCTCATGACTTCTCAAAATATTATGAGTTCCAATGAGCTCTCTATTGTCCATACATGTGACTTTAAAAAGCATAATTTTGAAAAAGAACTTGTTGACTATCTATGTTTTTTTTATGAGGTGGTTGATCCACTTCCATTGGTTCCTTAGGTTGATGACCAATATCCTCCTCTTTAGATTCCCCATTTGAATAATTGGAGATATGCTAGTTTGAAGCCTATAATTGATGTCAATTACATAGATTCAAGACTAAGTTCTTCAACCTATGGAACTTTACCTTGAAATTTATAATTTTCTACCTATTATTTTTACTGTGGAATTGGCAACAAGGGCAGCCTTGCGACTCGCATTACATGGGGTCGATTCTGACCGCTACCTATATGACCATTAGGAGCATGCGCTCGCCCCTCTCCACAGGCTTTGGGTTAGTCCGGGGGATTTGAACTCGTGACCTTCAGTGCGGTGCCTGCCTTTCTAACGAACTTCACTGCGTTGTGATTACCAACTCGTCTACCTCGTGGGGCTTTATAATTTTTTACCTTTGCTTCTCAAGGATATTTATAATATTTGCATTTTATGCCTAATATTATTTCTCATTTTCATGAATAGTGATAGAAACAAGATCTTGGGGAAATATCATTACTCTAAAAAATTTCCTCATGACTTCTCAAAATGTTATGAGTTCCAATGAGCTCTCTATGTCCATAGAAAGGAAAAGCAAAGTTAACAATGCTAAACTTAGAAAATGTTTACGCAAGATAAATAGAACTATTGAAACCATATAAGTCTTGATTGGAATGAAAAGTATAAATAGAATCAAAACATGCCTACAAAATAATAAACATGTTTCCCAAGATGCGTAGAATTTCACATTGACAAGAAGACGAATTTTGTATAGTGATTAGCACAAGAGAATCAAAAGTGCAAGATTTTTTTTTTTTTAAGAAAATCCTTGAAGACATCCACTACGAATCTTATCATTCATGTACTAGACAAAGAGGCTAGGAATTGTCTTCCCAAGACCCAACCCACTAGAAAATTGATTGGAATTAATACCTAAGCACATAAGATAGAACCAAACATGCAATCCACAAAGCCTCTTGGAAAAGATATGTTGCCTGCTAAACCATGGTAATGAAAGTTGGGGAGAATTAATTCCAATCAATTTGAGATATTCTCCACAAACCCAATCATGCATGAACCTATGCAAGCTTAAGTAGCAATTCCTACTCCCACCAAAAGAAATATCCATTGGAAATGACATCAACTAAGAACACCATAAAGGATGAACCACATCTTTGATCGACATGGATTTGAAATAATCCCACCTCTCATGCTGGAAATAAATGCCAAGGAGATAAAATCCAAAATTACGTTTAATTATTGTATACCAAGCCCCATCGGCTTTGTCCTTATTTCACATTTCAAGTCAAATGCACTTTCCTTTTCTCATCACCTCCAACCTACTCCACTAATGCCAAGTGGCATGATTTAACGCTAAGGGGGCTCATGAACTTAGGGGACTAGGGAATTAAGAAGCCCCATTTTAAAAAAAATATATCATGTGAAAGTTGAGTAGCTTCATTTACTAATCCATTGGTAATTCCATTGTTCTCTTTGAATACATGATGGAATGAGACCTTAACTAAATTCTGTGACACCTTATGAATTTTGAGATAATGGAAGCCAACCCATTGCCTTTAGGGATTGTTTGATGTACTAGGGCATTAATGATAATCCTTGAATCTCTTATTCTAACTAGAGAGGGATTGTTTGATGTACTAGGGCATTAATGATAATCCTTGAATCTCTTATTCTAACTAGACTTTATATTATGGAGTTAAAATCTATTAATATGCATAAAATGAGTACACATGCCTTTGCTTGATTATTTGTTGAGATCTCTAGTTTTTGTGCAAAGGTAGTTTTATATTTCCATTTAAAATCACATATAAATCCTTCTACTCTTGTTATCCCTAAACTTGTTATAAGATTATAAATTGTGTTTATTATTATTTTTTAATTATTTCATCGAAATATGTATTATCACTATGTAAATTATAAATAATAAATAATACGTCATTTTATAATACTTTTACATTACATTAAACTAGCAATGTAAAAAAAATTAGTGCGTGATTTACATAAATATTTTATGAAAGAAATGGAGAGATATAAGCATAGTTGCATAATATAGATTTCATGAACCAAACTATTTTGAATGATCCTACCATCACTCATTTTTTTTTGAGAATATACAATTGAGAATTGAATGAAAAGATTAAAAGCTATTAATATTCTTTGAAGGAGTACATAGCGTTTGCATGATCTTATCATAACCCATTTTTCATAGAATATACAATTGAGAATTGAATGAAAAGATTAAGATGTGTTAATATGCTTTGAAGGAGTACATATCATTTGCATGATTTTATCACAAATCATTTTTCAAAGAATAAACAATTGAGAATTGAATGAAAGGATAACTAGTTATTAATATGCTTTGAAGGATAACTAGTTATTAATATGCTTTGAAGGAATACATATGCCTTTGCTTGATTATTAGTTGAGATACCTAGTTTTTGTGTAAAGGTAGTTTTATATTTTCCTTTAAAATCACATCTAAAACCTTCTCATTCTTGTTATCCCTAAACTTGTTATAAGATTATAAATCGTATCCTTATTATTATTATTTAATTCTTTCATCAAAATATATATTATTACTATGTAAATTATAAACTATAAATAATAAATAATACACCATTTTGTAATACATTTACATTACATTAAACTAACAACCTAAAAGTGTGAGAGAAATTTACATAAAAGTTTTGTGAGATAAATAAATAAATAAGATAAATATAAGCATAATTTCATACCAGATATCATTAAGCAAACTATTTTGAATGATCTTACCATCAATCATTTTTTTTAGAAAATATATAATTGAAAATTAAATGAAAAGATTAGAAGCTATTAATATGCTTTGAAGGATTACATAAGCTTTGCATAATCTTATTATCAACCATTTTTGTAAACCTACAATTGAAAATGAAATGAAAAATTAAAAGATATTAATATGCTTTAAAAGAATACATATACTTTTTTCCTTCTTGATTTTTCGTTAAAATTTCTAATCTGTGTACAAAGTTTTCAATTTTCCTTTAAAATCACATAAAAATTTATTATGATTAAATTTTATATAAATTATAATCATTATCTTTTTATATGTTTAATTATTTTATTAAAATTATTTTAATTAATATTTTATTAAATACTATATTACAATATATATTTTATTAAAATATGTATGATGAATAGCAATAAATGTTTTACAATTTTGATAATAATTAAAATATAACTTTTTAAATATACATATGTTTTTGATTTATTCATTGAAAAAGGGTGTTAGGAAAAAATGAAAAGATTGATTGCATAGTTGCATACCTAATGTCAAGTTTGATTGATGCTGCCTCACTCATTCTTTTGGAGATTACGATTGGTTCGTTGATATGATTTAATGGCAACCTTGATTTGATTTGATTGTTAAACGTTGGCATTTTAAAGCATCACTCTCAATATAATAGTAGGGTTTTAGTGAAGAGGAAAGTAATTAACTCAGTTAATGTAAACCTGGTTTGTTATTATATTGATTTTAAGTAAGGTTATTTTTTTTTATTATTCTATTTATATAAAATTTTAGAAATTATTTATTATAATTTAAAGTTTTAGATATTAATATTTTTATTGATTTTTGATGTTATTAATTTTTTTTGTAGAATTGTGAATAGTATTTAAATTGTTTTATATTCATATATATGGAATTAAATTCTATTAGTTATTATATAACTTATTAGGGGTATTAACTCGCATTAACATGAACATAGGTAAATCAAGATTTAAACCAAAAAATTATAATTTTTACCAAAATTTCTTGCATAATATATACTTCACATTAATATTATTATTATATATTTTTTTTATATTTTATATTGCTATTTTTTAAAAATAGTAAAATATTATCAATAATTTATGCAACTTAAATTAATTTAAAAATAATATTATTACTGTTTATTTTTTTTATTCAAATATATCTTATATTATATTATATTATATATATAATTTATTTATTTTATACTATCTAAGAATACATATTTTAATGTTATATTTTAAATAGTTGATTTATTCAAACTTTTTCATGTTTATTAATAAGTATGTTTCTAACACCTTTTATATAGGCCTGACTTATGTTTTTTTTAAAATATTATTTTTAAGATTGTATTTTACCTTTTTATTTTAAATCTTAAAAATGTTTCTATATAAAAATTATATATAGAAGAGGTTTGTGGAGCATATTTAAAGTATAGTTGGATTTTATTAGGATAATTTATTCTCTTCTAATTTAATCATTTTAGGCAATTTAAGGTATGTTTTACCAATTAATATGGACATTAACAGTCACATACAGGTATGATATCTTTTTCACAAATTCAAAATATGTTTCATTTTATCACTTTGACCTATTATGATATTTGTGGTAGATACTATTGTTTATTAAAATATTTTGAAATTCATAAATTATTGTGAAGATTAAAGATCGATTACCTTTTTAGTCAGAAAGGTAACTTTGGTAGATATTATTGTTTATTAAAATATTTTGAAATTCATAAATCACTGTGAAGATTAAAAATTGATTACCTTTTTAATCAGAAAGGTAATTTATAAAAAAAATTGGTTGTTTGCCTTCCACGTCTAACTCCATTCTATCTCTCTTGTCCTATTACCCCTCACTAGTCAATAAAATATAAAGAGATATATGTATCATTGTTAAATGTCAAATCCCTTTAGTAATTAAAATATTAAAATGATTGATATTATAACATTTTTTCCTTTGACATTTGGTCAAACTCAATCTTATATCTTATTTTTTTTTTCATCTTTATTTATTTATTTTCATCTCTCTCTAATTTATTTTTAATTAAATTCTTAAATAATAGTTAATTTCTGTTTTCTTTAATTAAAATTATTAAAAAATTGCATTTTATTAATAAATATTAATTACTTTTTTCCAGTGAGATTTTTAACTCTATTTCTTTGACATATACATATTTATTTTTAAGTTTCTCTAATGAGGATGTTTGTCCTCGTCATAGCCCCACTAGGGAGAATGATTAAATGCTTAACTGTAAAATGGAGCATAAGTTGGCGACCTTGGGAGCAAGAGTCAGAATTTCCACTTGTCATATCCTTTTTCTTGCATGACAACTTTTCGTTTCATGGTTTAGGGCTTACCTACCCTAGTCTTGTCAGCATAAATGCGCGAAGGTGGTTGCAACTATTGTGTAGTACGACATTCCCTTTGTTCTTAACTCGCATACCTTAGCAACTACAATGGTGATACTCATGGTAATACTCTCTCATGGCAAATTGGTTGTGGGCAGAGGAGATCCTGACATAGCGTTCACAGAGCTCATTCATGAGTGTATCATTGATGGATACTCCATGCTTGTTAAACAGTGTGCCTAGGCATACACTTGTCGCTCCATGAATTTGCCATACCTTCACTTCTCCCTTCAACGACTCAACCCTCTCACATTTGTGTCATATTATATATGCATGAGCAATCTTGTAGGTTGATGACCTAGTTATATAGTTGATATTGGTGAAAAGGGTCTCAGAGCGTCGATCTATTTCGAGTTATGTTTGATGGTCTGTTGGTGGGTTTCTTTTGGGTGACCAGGAGGTTCGTCTCTTCACTCCTATCCTTCATATTGCAAGTTTTGTTCATGTTTTCAACTAAAATATTTCTAGTATCCCCTCTGTAATTTAGTGAATTAATCCCTTATTCAATGTTTTTTTTTAATGTTTTTTCTCCATAATACAGGTATCAGTCCCTTTTTCAAACTATTTGTCATATTACCATCCTTATTGTCTCAACTATATGATACTGCTAGAATCTCTTCAACTATCCAGTTTTGGTTTGTGGAGTCTGGTACCCCGATGCCTTCTCAAATTGGTCTTGATATTGTTATTTGTGTGTCTAGACTCACAGGTAGTCTAAGGTTGTTGGGCTTTGAATGTTTATGCATTTCACAGCTTGTGGTTTACTGGGAGGTATGTTTTGTTTTCCTGTTAAAATCGAGTTGATTTTTTATCCAACCCATTTTTCTTCTCTTGCTAGATGAAGTCCTCTTCGTGTGGGTACCTACTCATTATACAATGTTATTAAAGCTACCTAATTGTGTGCCTTTCGTTTCACATCATTTGTCCCTTTACCCCTTCTCTATTGTCGTTATGGTCTTGTTCCAAAGATTGCCCAGTTGTCATCGTCATGCACCCGGCTCCTCTTCCTCTCGTCGACAACGCCTATTTGGTTTAGAGTTAGTGGCAAACCACTTTGACTCAGTTCCTCCTGAAGTAAGGAACGAGATTTGCCATCTTGAAGAGAAGGAGTTTGGTTACCATCTATATGTTTTTTATTCTGAGATAGGAGGCAACAACCTCGGGTGGGTTCTGAATCCAAGGAAATTCTGGAAGCATAGTCTTCACTTTCTCCACTCTATCTCTTTGCATAAATAATTAGATACTTTGATCTATATGGTGATTCGTGACAAACAAGTAGACAATTATAAACTTTTTGAATTACAAGAGGAGCTCAATAAAATTCTACAATAGTAATTATGGAGTCTATTGGACACCTCTAGTTGTAGTTCTAACCTCCCACAGTGTTTATTTTGGAAAGTTTGTTCGGCTATCCATATAACTTCTTTCGGAAAACATTTGACAAAACTTACCAAAAAAATGTTTATCTTTAAGCTTAACGAGTTGCGATACCATTTGAAGTTGACTGGCAGACAATTAAAGATTGATTTGTAATGACAAAATTACAAAATTAATAATCGAAGGGATAAAGAGTAAATCGACATAGATATTATTATATAGAAGTTTAATATAATAATGGAAATGATAATGAATATATTTTATTTTTATGAGTTAGATGTTATTAATTTATTTGTTTTAAAAAATAATTTATGCTTTCTAACTGCTCCAACTAAACTTAATTGACTAAAAAAATGACAAGTTTATTATTTATATAATTTTAGTATCATAAGTCCAATGTGCACGTGAACACTTGTATAGGTGTACTTGTTTTTGTTTAATTTGCTTCGTGTTTTAAATATATGTGATTTTTTATGGTTAATGTAATAGACATTGTTAGTATTCTTTTAAGAATGATTTACTTGATTTATTTATTTTAAAATTTTGATTTATTGCCTTGAGAGGTATTTTTTATTTTAAAATAGAAGAGATGAGAATATTATTTAAATATTTTTTAAATTTCGAATTACATAAAATAAATTTAAAATAAATTATATAATACCATTATAATTAAATATTTTTGTTTCATTAAATTTACATTAAAAAATTAATAATTATAATTACTAATAATTAAATTAGCTTAGATTTATTTTAATTTTAGATTTAACTAGTTTAAAGAGGGCACAAAACTTTTCCTAAGTTTTGTATTGAAAAAAGAGGTTTACACTTTGAGAGAACTAATCCTTCTTGCACTGGATAGATACAAAGTTATTTATACAAATTAGACATATAAGAACTTTAAACTTTTTTTGATATTAAATACAAAGTTATTTATACAAATTAGACATATAAGAACTTTAAACTTTTTTTGATATTAAGTCAAGCAAGTTTACTAATTAACCAAAAACAAAATCAATTGTTGAAATTTAGTAAATATAGAAAATTAAATTTTAATCATTTTTTATGATCTAGATTGATTTAAAATTAAATAAAATCTCATAGACATTATTCTATCATTTATAGACCTTGCATCTTGATAAAACTCTATTCATAATTAGATTACTTTTTTATTCTTATTAAATATGTAACAAAAAGAAAACTTACTTATTGCAATATTAACTCACTCCCTAATCTTATTTCTTTTTAAATTTATTTTTTATAAATTACTCATTTTTTAATCTTATTATTTATTTATTACAATATTTTTTTAAAAATTAAAATTATTAACTCACTTATGCCATTTAGATATATAAAAACTCAATATTAAATGAAGGAAATTGGCTAACTTGCTCAATATTATAAGGTATTTTCATCATCCAACTCTATAAAACAAAAACCCTTCATATATAATTAATATCTAGGAATGGCAAGATGAGTGGTCATTTTAGGTCTTAGAGGAATAAAATAATTAGCATACTCATGGAGCTTTGATAGAGCCTTAAATAACTTGGCTAAAACATATGTTGCATTTCAAGAAATCAAGTAGGAAAATGCATTAAATCTTCAACATATACCAATTATTTGTAACTTCTTTCTAATCATCAGAAATCTACATTTTCAAACTCTTCCAAGTGATGATTGATGAAGAACATATTCAAGAGAATTAGTTTGGCTCCCAAAAATATCTAGGAAACCAAAGTATCCCAAGTCCATCAAATTAAAAAAGGAGTTTACTTATTGGTTAATGGGGCTATACAACACCTGGTTGGAACTTTATTAACTAATGGTTGAGGTTCCTATTCACCCATCCTTTGACCGTGGTTGAATCTCAAGCCACAAAGTCCCATATGGTGGCATTTTGAATGTGTTTAAACATGTGGATTTACTGCAATTTAATGAGAACCTTAGCTAATTATGCATTCATAGCTCCACCTTCTCTTAGCAAAGCTCCACTCCTTAGCATGGCCAGATTACACACTTCTAAAGATAGACATGAACCATCGTAGCAAGATGACACCATGGTAGCTCATCATGACACATTTTTGACCCAATAATATTGATATAGTTAAGTCCATGGTTTTTATTATTCTCTTGCCCAAAGTTCATTGTTTCTCAAAAGTTTTCACTCTCTCATGTGCTTATGGCTTCCCTTTTAGAGATAGAGATTCCTTCTTTGGTCTCTTTATGTTAATTGTTATATGTTTGGGCTTTTCTCATTCTACCCTTTCATCTTACTATAAATACCCAACACACAAATTGGAAAATTAGCCTATATCCTTCATAATGGCTAAGTCATGCTGAAACAACATCTATGACAATTCACAAGCCCGGAATGAGGAGATTGAAGGAATGCAACAGGATTCAACATCTACAAATACAACTAACCCAATTGTCTTTGAGTTGGACCGCTACAATGGAGATTCCCATCTCTCGCAAGCATCAAGTTCAACTAATGGAGAATGAATTGCAGACTCTAAGATCCCAAAATGAAAATTTAAAGTTATTAAGGAAATAAGCACAACTTCAAGACTCTTTAAAAAACTTGGACAATCCCTCTCAAACAACATTGGATCCAAATATTCCTCTCAATTAAAATTCGTTGCAGGTTGAGTCAATAATTCTCTCACTTGAATTCTCTAACTTAAATGCATATAGGTCAAAATTTGTAAAAATTTGAAATTTTTATATCTTGTAAAACATGAAGATGAGTTATCTAGATTGTTATTGTATATAAAGTCTGAATTTATAATATTTCTAGATATTTAAAGTAAAAAAACCTCAATTTTTCACTATTTAAAATTATTTTAAATATAATAAAATATAATAATTAAAATTAAAATTCTATGAATATAAATTTTTCTGAAAAATCATATTTATTTATCTCTTAAATATAATTATAAATCTATTGTATATAATGAATGAAATACATTTAAAATATGATTTTTAATGTAATAATATATAAGGAATGAAATCATATTTATGAATTTTATGAAGAATCTTATTCAATAACTTGTAAATGTATTATTATATAATGAATGAAATCATATTATAATTTTTAGAATCTTTAATTATTGTTTACCTTACTGGAAGATTAAGTATATAAATGTGTTTTTTTAATATTAAAAAAATATGTCTATAGTTCATTTATCATGGGAGATTTGGAGATTTGAGGGACAAGTGGTAGGGTGGTGGTTCTTACTTTTACTAGAGTGCTCAATCATTTCATGTTGTTGCCATACTGTGTTTGTGCATGAGCATGTGTGTCATTGGATCTCTATTGTAATGGGTGCTTTGTGCTTTGGGGTCTTCTACTTAGGTTTCTTTGTGCCACCCAGTTATGGTTTTTGTCATTGGATTCATAGGAGAGTGTGTCTGGGGTTGTGCTATTGGTGGACACTATGATATGATGTGGGCATTTGACCATGTTCCTTTCTTGCTCGGTGTTTACACCCATTTTTGGTGCAAGTGTGGCACTCGTCGTCTAGTCTTTGAGGTTGATGCCCTTCCTTTTCAGGGCTTTGCCATTGCCTCTCCCTGGCCCATTTTAGGTTTTGCACTAGTATGTCAACGACCCTCTAAGGTATGGAATGCACGCCTCGCACCCTTTTTCTTGCCTATGGCATGTTTCTAGACCTCTATCTTGAGCTAACAGGGTGGCGTTTGCCCTGCCTTTTGAGTTTACATCTATTGGGGTGTCTTGATGAATGTCATTTTTGTGGTGAGGCTTAAATTCTTTCCCGATTGCTATTTGTAAGGTTTTGTTTCTTGTTTTGGGCTTTGTCTGAGGCCCCTTTGGGATTTTTTCCTTGAAGGGCCTACGTGCCCGAATTTTTATTCATTTATTTTGTGGCTTAGGTATTTCATACCCTAGGAATTTCATCTTTTATGGCACATGTAGGATCTGAGCATATTCTAGTGAATGCACTACAAGTGCATATGCAAAATGTATTTTTTTCACAAAATTTTTAATAAAACAAAGTTTTTTCGAGGAATAAAACAATTTCATCCATCATTTTCGTTTTTTGCTTCTTCTAAATAAATCCAGAAAACTAAAAAAAATAAATTCACTAAATTTTGAAATATGTTGTTTGTTATGAAACCAGCTCAAGAAAAGACAGAAAAGATAGATCAACGCCTTAGAATTCAGCCTCTTCGAGGGGGCAACCTCCTTACATTACATAAATGAACAATTCTTGGATGATACAAATGAAAGTACCTCCTTTCTATATATAGGAGTCTAAGGGGTC
>APFE030419240.1:1542-12547 GCA_000404065.3 Pinus taeda
AAACAAGCAAGGAGCCAAGCGGAAGATCTAGGTTGGTCCTCTTTGCTTCTCTCTTATCTATCATACATAAAGGAAATCTCGAAGTGCTTTGATTGTTTGTTTCTAAGATAGCTACCCGTCTTAGTGGGACTAACAAATTGAAAAGACACTAGTTTTCCTGGAAACAATGACCACAAGCGGCCATATCCTCACAGCACTGAAGCCATTGATCAGAGCAAGCCAAGAGGCCTTTCGGACAGGTTACAGGTTAACAAAGTTAAGAGAGGATAAATCCTCGACATTAATGCTATGCCATCTAAATTAAAAAATGACTTGTAGTCGGTATATGAATACAAACCTTCTCAAACAAGCATCTTCAATGTAGCCATTACTCATTAACACATCAGAATCTTATGTTATATACTGTCATAGCTCAGTCTCTATCTTTATAGATCTTTTTAATGCCTTAAAGGCTTTACTGCGTGTATTATTCATTCTTTCATATAAGAGATATATTCTTGTGTTTATACACACACCATTTTAGCCAAAAGTATAACGTGATCCTATTTATTATATACGACATTGCACATTATACCATTTAGAATCATACAAACCTGATGTAACCATAAGCCTTGCTATGAGACACAAGCTTAGGTTAGAAATGCAGATGCATTCATTTCATTGTGAACACCATTTCAACCTAGAAATGCATTACTCGTTCATAGCACATGTAAACACCATTTCAATTCCCCCAATGTAAGCACATGATTATTAGCATTGTGAATACAAAAATAAAATAATCTTGAAATGTTTGGGCAACTAAATGTGGGATTATAACTCTCCACCCAACCGTAGACAGTTACAACCAAGACTCAATTGCAAATGTCACCCCCGGACCAGATTCTAGAGACTGAGTGGTCCTTCTTGGGATTAAACACCAAATGCCAGTTGAAACAGGGACTCCCGAGAATATCCTTCCTCAATCCCACTAGCTAACTACAACAACATTCCTTGGCACAAGGAATCTATAGGTTCACCACCTTTCCCACGAAAGAGCACAAAGGATTAACCCCTTTTCCAAGGAGTCCAAAATCCACTGCAAAACAAGGAGATAAACCACAGAAACTCCAAGATCGGCTTCCACAGATGTTGTCGCAAGGGATGGTCTCTTGTCAAGTTGTCCAACGTTCCAGAGATCACTTTCTCAACCCATATCCATCAAGGGACCTAATCTTTCCCGCAGGAATCAGTGTTCCCCGAGTGAATACTCTTCTCTTTTGCCTGCATTGTACCCTGAAGGTATGAATGTTTGAATCCTCCTCCATGCCCAACCCACCCCATGTTCGATTGAATTCGTGTTCCCATAGATGAAAGTCTGAATGGGTGAACATTGTTGCACAGTCTCCTAGCTTCATTAATTCTTGCCCTTTTTTCCTTCCAAGTCTCTCTAATCACATGGGTCTGCATACATCCCTGTAGCCCAATTTAAATCAAAAGACCAGTTTTTCTAGAGGCACGTCAACCAACCTTTAATGGTTGTCAACAACAGTCCAAATTTTCCTCATAAGGAAACCTTTACATCCCAAGCAAGTAACCTACTCAGCTCTAGAATTCGTGTCCCTTTTGACTCAACCCATTTTAATTATATTTATATCTCAAAATATTTACATTGCATTTTCATAAGGAACTCAGGTTATTTTGCTTTATATGTACATTTCCACACAGTACTTACAATGTTTCATGCATTTGCTTCAACTAGAAAATGAAAGTATAATCAAAATTAAGCGATTTTCGATCAAAATCTTTGGATACTTTAAGCATGTCCAGACTATCCTGGTCTATTCTTCATCTTGGAGTGTTGCTTGTCTCCAATGTCCAGTGCTTGACATCTTTGCGCTCTTTGTCTTTTCATCTCATTGTATATGGGCACACTCCCATTGTGCTCCTAATCCCAATCAGCCAAGCTCATGACCAAGAAACCAAAAATTATATATTTTGGCATTCCCTTCTCTGCTTATCATTCCCTCGGGCAATCTAGTTACCCCCGTCTCTGTGCAGTCACTCACCTTCCGAGTTCAAGCATCCCCTTCTCTACTTGCCAATCCCTCAAGAGATCCATCCCTTAGAAAGGCTTCCTCGCATTGCAAGGAACTCAATCAGAGACATCTCTCTGCCTCCAAACTATCACACAGGTCATAGCATAATTCATGGCGACTAGTGGACATCATTGAGTTCCAGTGTCTCATAATGGATCTATTTTGACTTTAGCATACTGTTGTCATTTATCCTTATGGTTAACTTCATTCATTCAAACCAAGTAATCCCATACTCATTCCGACATCATGAGCACACAAACATCATGAGATTCATTATGAGGAACTATAATAATTTAAATCATACCTTATTAGCAGTTTATTCCTATAGTGAAACTGGAATTTCGCTTTGTCCGCTTGGGGTAGCTCAATTGGCAAAGGTCGTGGAAATGAAGTCTCACCGAACCGGAAGTCTTGGGTTCAAATCTTATGCTATCCCCCTCCCCGATCGAGTTGAGAAGTTGGACATGCTGAAGATGTAGTCCTACCAAGCTTACAAAAAAAAATTGGAATTTTGCTTTAATTCCTAGCACAACGGAACCAAGTCAACTGATGATCCAAACCATAATAAATTAGAATATGGTATTTTGATTAAATCAATACAATTTTGATACTTATCTTAATTTTCTCCTTGCTTCCTGCTTTGACTGCGTACACACATTGGATGGCCTGCCATCCGACAAGCACCCAATGACTTCTCTTCTCTTTGCCTCTTACACACATTGGATCGATTGCCATCCTAGCAAGAACCAAATGCCTTCTCTTCTCTTTTCTTCAACTACCACACACACTGGATTGGCTTCCATCCCAGCAAGCATCCAATGGTGGGCATATGGAATATAATTAAGCCTAATCGCTAACTTGACAACATGGGCACTACCAACAAGGTAGTCACTACCAATCTAGGTTGTCTTGAGTCGATAGGAATTCAGGTGTATTCCACACCTTCATGAGCCTAAGCAGTCCCATACCTACCTATCAGACAGCTCACAACACCAGGGCCCAAGCAATCCCCTAGCTACCTGCCCAAAACATTACACAACATATGCACATATACACAATGTACCACAACACATACACTTAACCATTACACAACACAACAAATGCATATGCACAACACAAAACATACACATGTACGACACAATACATACATATGTACAACACAACACACACAACACGGTATGACAAGTGCACAACAATGTTGTCAAATCCAGAGACCACATTGTATCCATCCACGGACACCAGGCAACAATGCCTCTAATGTCTTTTTCACATGTTGCAGATCATATTAATTTGTTTTGTTGATATCTTCTTCCGATATACTCTGTAGTATTTCTTATTCATGACATAGCATTGCCATAATTCATGAATCATATTCACATGTTAAAATAATAGATCAACCAGGGTCATCCTTGCCCCCTCAATCCTTTATTAACCAGGAAGCTATCATGCCATTCACATCTGCATTAAACAAGTTTAACCAATCCCTCTTCTACAAAAGGGCTCCTGACAAATATTTACAATGCATTTTCATAAGGAACTCGAGTTGGAGCTATCACAAATCCCTCTCCATTGAGGGAATATTGTCCTCTGTGTTCTTCTACTCTTATGTAATACCGAAAACAAAATAGAACACATACTTTTCATGGTGCTTTATATGTACAACTCTACACAGTATTTACAATGCTTCATGCATTTACTTCAACTAGCAAATGAAAGTATAATCAAACTTCAACCATTTTCCATGGCAATCTTTGGATGCATTAAGCATGCCCATACCATTCTGGTCTCCTCTTCCTCTTAGAGTGTTGCTTGCCTCCAATGTCCAGCACTTGGCATCCTTGCGCTCCTTGTCCTTTCAGCTTATTGTATCTGGGCACATTCCCAATGTGCTCCTAATCCCAATCAGCCATGCTCATGACCAAGAAACCAAAATTTATATATTATGGCCTTCCCTTCTCTGCTTCTCAGTCCCTCGAGCAATCCATCCCTTGGCAAAGCTTCCTCGCATCAAAGGGGCTCAATATGAAGCATCTCCCTGCCTCCAAACTATCACATAGGTCATAGCATGCTTCATGGCGATTAGTGGGCATCATTGAGTTCCACTGTCCCACAATGGCTCTATTTTCACTTTAGCATACTAGTGTCATTCCACCTTGTGGTTAACTTCATTCATTCGAACCAGGTAATCCTATACTCATTCCTACATCTTCAGCGCACAGATAAGGAACCATGATAATTTAAACCATACCTTATTAGCAGTTTATTCCTGTAGTGAACTTCGAATTTTGCTTTAATTCCTACCACGACAAAACCAAGTCAGCTCATGAACCAAACCATCATAAATCAGAAAAATGGTATTTTGATTTGTAATTTAAAGGCTCAAAAATCAATAAAATTATGATACTTATCTTAATTTGCTCCTTGCTTCCTTATTAGACCACGTAGACAAACTAGATGAGTTGAGATCCCCGCAAGCACCCAACGCCTTCTCTTCTATTTGCCACGTACACACACACGATCAGTTCCCATCTTGGCAACCACCCAGTGCCTTCTCTTCTCTTTGCCACATACACACAACAAATGGATTGCCATCCTGGGAAGCACCCAATGGTGGATATCTTAATTTTTTGCTTGCTTCCTTCTTGGACCACGCACACACACTGGATGGGTAGAGATCCCGGCAAGCACCCAATGTGTTCTCTTTTATCTGCCGCGAACACACAATGGATAAGTTCTCATCCTAGAAAGCACCCAGTGCCTTCTCTTCTCTTTTCCAGTACACCACCAGATGGATTTCCATCCTGGCAAGCAACCAGTGCCTTCTCTTTTCTTCTCTTCAAATACCACAGACACTTGATCGATTGCCATCCTGGCAAGCACCCATTGGTGGCTATATGGGATATAATTAATCCTAATAACTACCTTGTGAACATGGGCACTATAAACAAGGTAGTCACTACCAATCCGGGTAGTCTTTTGTCGACGGGAATTAAGGTGTATCCCACACCTGCGTGAGCCCAGGTAGCCCCATACCTTCCTATCCCACATCTCAACACCAAGGCACAAGCAATCCCTTACCTGCCTGCCCAATACATTACACAACATATGCACATATACACACTATACCACAACACATACACATACACAACACAACACAAGAGATGAACATGAACAACGCAACACATACACATGTACAACACAACACATACATAATACACATAACACGCTACGACGTGCACAACAGTGTTTTCAAATCCATAGACAACTTTGTCTCCATCCATAGACACTAGGAAACACTGCCTCTAGTGTCCTTTCCACATGTTGTAGATCACATTGCTTTGTTCTTTTGATATATTCTTATGATAATCTGCGGTATTTTCTTTTTCATGGCATAACATCATCATAATTCATGAATCATATTCACATGTTGTTAAAATAATAGATCAGCTAGGGCCATCCTTGCCCCCTTGATCCTCTATTAACCAGGAACCTATCATGCCATTCACATTTGCATTGAACAAGTTTAACCAGTCCCTCTTACACAAGAAGGGCCCCTCAAAAAACTCTGTCAGACAATATAGCATGTTAATATTGCATACAGCAATTGCATGATCATGGACATATCACAGATTTATAGGCATATCGAGTCAAGGCAAGAAACTTCCCTTTTGCCATTATCAAGGCTATCATACCACCACCCAGTATTTCCCACGATCCCAACCAGTCTTCCAAGTGGTTTATTAGCCCCAAGGCACCACACTCAGAGACAGTTAGGTCCAATCCTTCGACCAAGGATTCTGGTTGCAAGTTAATAGACTCATCAGATTCCTCACAAAAAAAGGAAACTCATTGGATGACCTTATTATGCCATCCCATAACATTCATACAGTCATCAATTTTTTTATAAGCATAATTAGGGCGTAATAAATCATCCTTCCACAAGAATGATTCCTGACAATAACTTGTCAAACACAATGGCATTGCATATAGTCATTTAATCATCAACATAATATAAAAATATGCACACAATATCGGACAAAATCAAGGTTAGGAAACCTCTTCTGCTCAGGAATGAACACACTCATTTAAAACAACAGTTTCCAAATCAGTTTTTGTCCCCAGGAGTTCAACATTCCTGGCACTTCTAGCCATCACACAAGTGCACATATGTATATATGTACACATGCATATTCATAAACCAAACCAATTCAAGGCTTCTACACAATGCTAGCAACAACCTTGAAGTCTCATATTCCCCAAAGTTCCAACGGAATTCATATATATGTATGTGTCAAGGAGTTGGAGGGAGTGACCCCTCCTCAGTGTTTTGTATTGTTGATTCGCATACCTATGGCTCGTAGGAACTATTGTCTTATTTCTTATTCTTCTTGTGCGAACAATCCTTTTTCATATGATCTTCCTCGCAACACCAACAAGAGAATATCCCCGTCCCCTTTTTGGCCTTACGAGGCCTCTTCCTGCTGTTACCATTCCTCCTTTTTGAGAGTTCTATTACCCACGACTTCGTGGGTGATATCCGCAAAAGAAATGTTTTTCTTTGATGAACCTCAGTCAGTAGCCAGCAACCCCTTGCAACCTCCTACTAGCTCATTGTGCCATTTCTCTGCCACCGAAGCCATCCATGTGGTCCCTCACTCACATGTATTGATTGTATGTTTGAAGGTGGGCCTCCTGAATATAATGGTATGTCTTGTCATTTGGTAATTGAGTATTTATTGATGGGAGGATTTGGTGGAAAGGGTGGGCTTAGTTTGTGCTCATGTCCCCTTGATCCCTTTTGGATGTTACCCTTGGATCTTAGTCACGTGGGATCTCCTTTATTGACCATTTGGTTCTAGGGTGGTATTACTTAGGAAACTCTAACTTTGGGTGCGTCGTCTTGCTCCTTTATCCGCATATATTAATCCCTTTCCACTCACTATACCACATTCATCATTTCTCCCACCTGGGTCCACAATTCCATTATGTGTCCACATAGGGCCAGCCTCCCTAACCGTTTACCCCAACCTTGGGTCAAGCCTGGAATGATGTCCCGAAGGTTGAAGCAACTAAAAGAAAAAGTAAAAAGCATAATTGGCCACATTTAGCAAGAAATTGTATCACAAAATGCAAAAGATGCTCCGACCAAAATAATTAGCACATGGGCAAAAGCCAATACATGAGCTATATCCCAATTCATGGTCATCACCCTGGTTCCATAGGGCCTACATGAGCCTCCTTTATCATTCAAGAACCCATGATTGTCCCAAACCCTGGAGGGAAATGAATTGCCCTACCTAGGTATGGATTGATGGGGGGATTTGGTGGAAAGGGTGGGCTTAGTTTGTGCTCGTGTCCCCTTGATCCCTTTTGGATGTTAACCTTGGATCTTAGTCACATGGGATCTCCTTTATTGACCATTTGGTTCTAGGGTGGTATTACTTAGGAAACTCTAACTTTGGGTGTGTCGTCTTGCTCCTTTATCTGCATATATTAATCCCTTTACACTCACTATACCCCATTCACCATTTCTCCCACTTGGGTCCACAATTCCATTATGTGTCCACATAGGGCCAGCCTCCCTATCCGTTTACCCCAACCTTGGGTCAAGCCTGGAATGATGTCCCGAAGGTTGAAGCAACTAAAAGAAAAAGTAAAAAGCATAATTGGCCACATTTAGCAGGAAATTGTATCACAAAATGCAAAAGATGGTTCGGCCAAAATAATTAGCACAAGGGCAAAAGCCAATACATGAGCTATACCCCAATTCATGGTCATCACCCTGGTTCCATAGGGCCTAGATGAGCCTCCTTTATCATTCAAGAACCCATGATTGTCCCAAACCCTCGAGGGAAATGAATTGCCCTACCTAAAAGGGGGTAATCACTGTTATATCTTACACATCATGCTCTTGTCCTTTGAGCCCCGAGCAGTGAATTAAAGAAAATTCATAAAAGGAAAAAGGCATATAAAGAAAGGTGGAAAGGGTTTCTTGGGTCATTTTCCACCTATCCATTGACATATACTTTACAAGTGATCCCTACGCTACCGGGACTCCTCCAATCAATGAGAGTCCATAAAGAACAGGGAGACTTAGTTGTGGTGACAGTGGACTAAGCCTCCGCCGTTTCCCTTAACCTAGCAGTTTCCCTCTTAGGAACCCCTTTTAGGTCCCCTGTTGGTTTGAGTGGTAACATTTCTAGCGCCTTTGTTGGGGACGCAAAACATGTCTTTGGTTCCCCATAGGAAATATTAAAATAACATTATTGGTGACTCCATTGGAAAAACAAAGCCCTAGTTCTGCATTGAACTTCAAAGTCAATGCTTGTAGGGTGAAGCAAGCATTTGTTAGGGCAATTTCATTCACCCTGGCGACTCTAATGTCATTCAAGACCCAACAACATGTTGACCACATATATTCCCACCATAGATATGACATGGACCCCAAGATATCGAAATCCACGAAGAATATGCCAATGTTTAATGGGGATCCACTTTTCGCAACCAACCACGTGGCAAGGTTCATAAGGTACCTTTCAAAGCAAAATATAACTCAACCATGTGACCAAATGGAATTGTTTGTCCTATCCATTGCCCCAAGTACTGATTGGCTTGAGTCATGTAAACCTAAAAGCATTCCTTCTCTTCCAATGTTGACTACCCAATTTTTGTTGCACAAAGGGGCGAGTTTTGAATCTCATGAAGACATATCCCAAATGTTAGATATGGCCCTCCGAGAGTAGGAAGTTATCGAATATGGTTTTATGTTTGAGGAGGTGCCTCTTATTGATGCACATTTTAATGGTGGTGCCAAATGAGAGATTCATGAATTGGAAAGCAAGTCCTCCCTATCTAACAAGGAAGAGCTCAACCCCAAGAACCCTCAGACATTACAAGAATGGATGATGGAATATGAAAAGTCTTGCAAGAAACTTATGGCCACATATAACTCCCAAGAGATTTTCTCCCACCATGAGCAATCGGAAGAGAGTCCTATCAAAGACCTTCTTGAGGCGTTTTATCAAAATAACGTAGCAAATACCTTGGAGATCATTCTTCGAGAGCGAATGAAGGAGGAGAAGTCTTCGCTTCTAAAGAACATAATGAATGGAATCCTAACCAACACCAAATATATAGTGAAGAATTGAAGGATTCTCAGGAAAATCATGATAATCGAATAAACAAAGAATCTACGAGTGACATTTTGGTTTTTGATGATTATAGAAATGAAGATCCCATGGTTTCTCAAGTCCATAAGAATGAGCTCAGGGAAGAAGAGAATGCTTTGCCCCTTCTAAATAACAATGTTGGCCCTTATGAAGCCCTTCGTAGTGATTGGAAAGGTCTCTTCTTTATGTTCCAAGATGATTCAATCAAAGAACAGCCTCCCAAAATTGTGGGAAATTCTGATGACTCTAATATAGAAAAAATTGAGGAAGATGCTTCCTTAGGCGATGTTGAAATTTGGTACCGAAGGACAGGTGGTTCCCTTAGGCTTTGAGCTTTGGCCTAGGGAAAAGTGTCCAAAAGATTTTAATTTTTCTCCTAAAGTGACTTTATAATTTTTTATAAAGTTAAAATCTAATTTAAAAGTGACTTTAAGTGATAAAGTTACTAAGTCTAATTTTAAAGTGACTTTTATAAAGTCAATGAAAAATTAGAAAGGAAAAAGTGACTTTGGAAATAAAAGACTAAGTGGGTCTTTATTAAAGTGGGTGAATTAAAAAATAGAAAGTGAGATTTAAATGTGCATTTAATCTCAGCCATTGATCTAAATCTATCTCAGCCATTGGATTTAGGGATCACCCAAAAGTCATTTAGGGTTGGGTTAAGGGAGTAAAAGGAGGAAAAGATCATTGATTCTTTCATGAGCAGATTGGGAGAATGAGAGCAAGGGAGATTTCTGGACAGGAAGGAGAAAGGGGCAGCAGTTTGGCACACATACCAAGGCAGCTCTTCAGCAAATCTGTACAGCTGAAAGAACAAGCAGAAAAAGCTGATTTTTCCTGAGAAAACAGAGAAAAACTGATTTTTGGGCACGAATTTTGAGGAGACAAATTTCGGCACAGAAATCGAGGTTTGTTCGTACAATCCGTACGGTCGTCCGTACAGTCAGTATAGTCTATACGGTCTGTACATCCGTACATATGTACAGTTCGTACATCCGTACGGTCCGTACCACGCGTACAACAAGTTTCCAGGTTGTCTGTTGGGCTGAAAACAGATAAGTTTGTTTGTTGGAAAAAATTGTTTTTGCTGTAATTTTTTGCTAAAAAATTTCTCACTGTAAAAGGCGTTTTCCAGAAATAAAGAAGAGCTCTCAAACTGTTTTTCCCCAAAAGTTGTAGGGGGTTTTTCCAGGGTCACATTGACCAAAAATATCAGTGTTTGAATGTGTTTTAATGGCTGTTTATTACTGCTGATTTTTATTTCTGCAATTTCCAGCATTCTGTAAATTTTCCAAAATTTGTGTTTTCAGAAGAAAAAAAAAATTATTTTTCAGTTTGTTAAAGATATGGTTATGGGAAAAGGCATTTAACTATATGGGAGAAATAAGGAGAAACTGAAAACCGGGGTGGGAAAACATAAATTTTTACATGGTATCAGAGCTTGAGTGCTGAAGGGCAGTTTGGGACAACAAAAGAGAAAATTACAGTTGCTGATTTTTCACTCAGAAAATTCCAGCAAGCTGATTTTTCATAAACAACAAGTTTTATCTTTACTACAACAGTGCTATTTTTCAGTTTTAGGACAGCAGGATGTCATTGGGATTGAGGGTAGAGGATAGGTTGGATGGGCATACAAATTATAGCGTTTAGAAGGAGAGAATGCAGAGTATCTTTGAGGAGGCAGAAGTCTGGGATATCATGGTGCATACCACACAGACCCCTGTTGTTGTGCCTACTGATGCTACTCAGTTGGCTGCTTAT
>APFE030419241.1:0-15820 GCA_000404065.3 Pinus taeda
TAAATTCAATATTTAATAGTTTAAATTAGATTAGATTTAATTTAATATTAATAAAATATTTAATAATATATAACATGTATATAATAATAAATATTCAATATATATTGGTTAAAAAAATATTTACAATTGTATAATGCTTAAAATTTTAATATTATTGTTAAATAGAGTTATTTTGGATGGTTGGGAGGAAGAAATTGAATCCACCCTACTTAGTTTCAATTCTTGTAAATGCATGATGGATGTCGACAATGTTGACAATGTATTCTTCACATGAAATATAAAACATTGTATATATGAAAAAATATATTTACATATTATTAAAATTTTATATTTATTTATTATAATGTTTTTTATATAATAATTAAAATTTAATTTAAATCCAATATTAATAAAATATTATATTATATGATTTCTAAAAAATGCTAATTAAACAAATATGATTTAATCAATATTATCTATATTAGAATAAATGTGGTCTGTTTTTTTAATACACTTCAAGGCTTTATGAATGAATGCCAACTAGATTGAACTAACCTATATCAACTAAAGTTAACTAAGGGAAAAATAAAATATTTATTATTTATCTAAATATAAATAAAACTATGCATATTTATTATAATTATAATTTGAATTTGAATTTAGTTTGAAAATTATTTTATGTATATTAAAAAAATATTTTTTATAGAAATATTATAATGTATATTTATAGTGTTTAATATAGTTATAAACATACAAGTATTTAATTATAATTAATAATTTGAAATCTAATTAGAAATTATTATATATATTAAAAAAATGTTTTTTATTAAAATATTATATTGTATATTTATATATTTTTAATATTTAAATTTAAATTGAACAATAATATATTAGAAAGGAAAAAACAATCCAAAATCGAGCGCTCTACAGATGCGATCTGAATTGCCTCGGCTCTCCATTCTGAAAACCCCTGCTTTACGTAACTCTCAACATTCAATCTGAGGCGTCCTGACTGAAGGTTCTCCAATGAATGCGCCCCCAGGAGGGGCGGGATCCTCCCCCCCTCCACACATCGGCTCATTCTCTGACAACTCAAGGAGAAAACATAAAGATCCTCTGCACAAACCAACAAGCCTCCCAGAAACAAATCGAGGACCAGATCCGGCTACCAGTGATGAAGAAACTACTGCTACATGCGATGACACGGGAAAAGACAGTGGCGGGAATAAAAAAGCTCCTAAGATACAACCAAAGGCGACTTCAGCCACATGCATACCAAAAAAGGCTGAAGGAATCAAAGTCGAACTACCCAGCCAACGGATCAATTGCGAAATTCAATTCATGAGGGACCATGCACTCATCGAAGTGTTCCTCGGATTCTGGCCTACTAAAAAGGCCTTACATGGCTGGATCGCTTCAAAGTGGAAGCCTAAGGGACAAGTCACTTTGCAGCTTGGCCCCACAGGCTTCTTCACAGCAATCTTTAACTGTCTAGAGGACAAATCACGAATATTTTAAGGAGTCTGTACTTCTTTAATTCTTTTGGACTGTACTTAAGAGAATGGAAAGAAAGATTCGATCCAGACAAGGAGGACTTCATCTCGGATCCTTTCTGGATACAAATGTATTCCCTCCCTGCAGAATATTGGAAGGAGGAAACTCTAAGGGACATAGGCAATAGCCTGGGGACCTTCATCAAAGCTTCTGAGGAAACTAAAACTCACAGATACACTTCTTACACCCGGATCTGTGTCCAAATGCACCTTACCAAAGATCTAGCAGACTTGGTAAGTCTTTTCCACGACGACTTTGAGTGGATTCAAACTTTAGATTATGAGCATGGCCATCTCTTCATGAATTGTCCCCTCAATCCTCAACCCAAACCTCCTGTCAATGATCTTAGCACAGACTCAGAAGGCTTCATCAAAATCCCTAATCGCCGCCGTCATGCAAAGAAATATGCCCCAACTCCTGATAGCTCCAAAAAGCTGAACTCCCAGAACATATTTACAATTCTCACCCCTCGTGATCCTTCTGAGAATCCTCCAGCTTCATCCTTGGATAACCCTAATCTTCCTTCTCCCTCCCAGATCCTCAAGCTTCCTCAGCCATCAACTGACTCAGATCCTTCAAGCCTTCCCATCTCCCCTACTCACAAGAAATCAGAACCAGAGAATGCAGCGCAATCTTCTTCAATGGATCTGGAAGCGGCTCTAATCCTCAGCACTCAGGACAGTATTCTCATGAAAGATCAAAACATGCCCTCAAAAATGGATGAAGATCCAGAGAATATCAGCTTAGAAGGTTTAGACATATTCAAGCTGGAGACAGCCTGCAAACAGAAAGAGTACAATACAATCCCTCCATGGGAAATCGAAAGGATGGAAGGAGTTCTCAGCAAAGTGCAACACAACAAATGCTTAGGAATACAAGCAGGAAGCCCATGGGATGGAAAGAAAATCCTAAAAGAAACAAAAAAAAGAGGGCAGAAAATGGACCTGCAGAGGACCATCATCCTAGGAGAATTTCTCATGGAATCTGGGAGATTTCCTAAGCTGACAAAGTTCTACAAATCTCAATCCCACAATTCCTCATGAAGCTTCTTTCCTGGAATGTAAGAGGGTTGAACAGTGCCTCCAAACATAGAATATTAAAAAATGTGATACAACAAGAAAAGCCCACCATAGTTTTTCTTCAAGAAACAACAGTACCATCTTAGAAAAGATTCTGAGAAAGATCTGGGCAGGCTGTAGCTCAGTCACTGTGGATGCCTCAGGCGTATCGGGGGGACTAGCGATCATTTGGAACCCACAACTTCTCACTCTTCAAGACTTCCACGCATCTCATTTCTTTATCCAAGCTACCTTCCATCTCACAGGAACAGACATTCACGGTCATCTTTCAAATGTCTACTTTCCGCAACAATTAAGTCAGAAACTGGCGCTTTTGGACACTCTCACGATTCTGAATTCAAACAGACAATTTCCACTTTGGATTGGAGGGGGCGATTTCAACATCATCAGAGCCCTGGAAGAAAAAAGTGGCGGCAGAGTGAAATTAGAAGGGGACAGTATAGGTTTTCGTAATTACATTCAAAATAACCATCTTATGGACATTCACACTTCAAATGGAGTCTACACTTGGTCCAACAAATGCAGTGGATCTCAGCACATCGCCTCAAGACTGGCTCGCTTTTTGATTTCGGACAATGCCATACACCTTGGAGGGGATTTTCACGCCTCTATTGTGCCTCAAGGAGGATCCGATCACTGGCCCATTATGCTACAATGGGCACGACCAGGCACAAAAAGTAACAGACCCTTTCGATTTGAGGCGTTTTGGTTCACCAACCCCAATTTCAAAATAGTGGTTAAGGAGGCTCGGAAAGCCTTCATACCCTCTGAAGGAACCAAAATGTTCCAATTTCAACAGAAATTGAAAAGTCTCAAACAGGTTCTCAAAAATTGGAATCATACCCAATTCGACAATATATTTGAGCATCGAAAAAAATTGGAGCAGCAAATGTGCACTTTACAACAGAAGATTATTATGGAGGGGCGAACAGAAGACAGAGTGCACCAGGAGCAGATCCTTTGGACTGAAATTGAGACACGCAGGCAGCAAGAAGAAACTCTGTGGCGACAGAAGTCTCGCAATCGCTGGCTAAAGGAGGGGGAGAAAAACACGAAGTTTTTCCACAGATCCACAATCCAAAGAAGGATGCATAATAATATAGCATTCATCAGCAACAGGCAAGGGGAAAAATTAGAAAAGCATGAAGAAATGGAAAAGGAATTCCAGGAACACTTTCATGAAATCCTTAAGGAACCACCAGAAAGCAGAGATCAGGCTATTAAAAAAATTACACAGCTCATCCCTAAAATAATTACGGAGGACCACAACAAACAACTGCTTCAATCCATCTCAATGAAAGAAGTGGAAGAAGCCATGTCTCAAATCAAAGATGGTAAAGCACCCGGTCCTGACGGGTTCACAGCTATTTTTTTTCATGAATTTTGGGAGCTAGTTAGCACAGAGGTTTGGGAATTAGTGGAGGAATCACGAACAATGCATTGGATTCTCCCTTCGCTTAACTCCGCCTTCTTAGCGCTAATTCCCAAAGGGGCTGATTCAAACACGCCCGAAAAATACAGGCCTATTGCACTATGTAATGTCATCTACAAACTTATTTCCAAAGTCTTGGCCAACAGGCTCAAACCCCTTCTCCCTCTCCTCATCTCGCAGGAGCAAACAAGTTATGTAGAGGGGAGACAAATAATGGATGGCATAATTCTCTCAAACGAAGTGATTCATTCACTGAAGCTTCTAAAAAAGCCAGGTATGATTCTGAAGCTTGATCTTTCAAGAGCATTTGATAAACTCAACTGGTCTTATATACAACAGATGTTACTGGCATTTGGATTTAATGCAACTTGGACTAGATGGATCATGAACCTCATCTCTTCACCCAACTTCTCTATCCTGCTCAATGGTTCTCCCTCCAAGCCCTTCCGCCCCTCTCGTGGAATCCATCAAGGGCACCCCCTCTCCCCTTTTATTTTTGTTCTAATGGCTGAAGGCCTCAGCCGTCTGCTCCACTCAACTATCTCCTCTCAAACCCTGAAAGGAATTTCTCTACATGGTCTTCACCCTTTGTCTCACCAACAGTTTGTTGATGACACCATGCTCTTCGGACACCCTTCATCTCAAGAAGCCTATGCCTTCAAAGATCTTCTTTCTCTCTTTTCTGAAGCCTCTGGCACCTCTATCAATGCCACTAAATCCCAGTTATTCTTCTTTCATACTCCAGCCTCTACTCAAAGAAACATAGCAAGAATTTTGGGATACTCCATTGCAACACTCCCTTCGAAATACCTGGGAGCTCCTCTCCTAGACTCAGCCATTAAAAATGCCTCTTGGATAACCCTCATAGACAAGCTGGAATCTAGGCTCTCCTCATGGACTTTTCGCTTGCTCAATATGGCCAGCAGACTTATCCTCATAAAAACCGTTCTCCAGGTTATGCCCCTATATCTCTTTTCTGTTTTAGCTGCTCCTAAATGGGTTCTTAAAAGCATCCGTAATCTGTAGAGAAACTTTTTGTGGGGATCCTCTGGTCTCAATAGGAAATGGGCACTGGTAAATTGGAATGAAGTCTGTCAACCAAAAGAAATCGGTAGGTTAGGACTGCGAGATCCCCTCCAAAGTAACAACACTATGGGAGCCCGAGTATGGTGGAACTGGCTCTCCAAACCACACACTCCTTGGGCTCGTCTTTGGCAAGCAAAATATGTGCCCGGATGCCAATGGAAAGATCTTATCAGAATCTGCCCTACAACTCCCGGATCCCTGATCTGGAATGCTCCCAAGCTCCACAGTGCCTTCATACAGGAACACAACTTCTGGGAAGTGCACTCGGGTACGTCAGCTAGAATTTGGGAGGATTCATGGAAGCAACTCCCAAAAATAGTGTCTCTCTTTTACAAGCCAAGGTGGCAGGCTCATATGCATCATGCCGATATTATCAACGTTCATCAATTCTGGCAACAACAAACATCTCACAATTTTCATTGCTGGAAATCAGCAAGCACTTGGCAGGCCAACTAGCAAGGAGAATCCTACACAGAGATAGAGCAGGAGCTGAATCAAAGGAAAATCAAGCAATCTGATCAACAGGGCAAGCTTCGTTGGGGTCACACGCCTAAAGGTATGTTTACCACGAAGGAAGCACATCATCTACGCTACACTCCCACACAGGCAAACAAAGACAAACTCTGGGATCAAGTATGGCAACCAGGTATATGGTCCAAGGTCTCCACTTTCTTATGGCTGCTAGGCAAACAACGAATTCTAACATGGGACAAGTTGCAAAAACGAAGCTTCATAGGACCTTCAAGATGTCCTAATTGCAACCTCAACACATAAACAACTGTGCATCTAATGGATACATGTCCTCTTGCTACTCAATTATGGGAGAAAATTGACAACTGTAACAGAAGATCTGGCAGAAGACAAGGAGATATTGCATAAACCATCAGAAACTGGCCAAGGAATCCCTTTCAAAGCTCTCTGTTAAACTCTCTATGGAACGTCATCCCAGGTTTCTCTTACTGGATATTATGGAAAGAGAGAAACAATAGAGTCTTCAACAACTCCAGCAAGCCCATCGATACTCTATGGCTTCTCCTCCAGTACAATCTGCGAGAGACTCTAGCATTAAGACAATGGCTACCTGCGGACCTGTCAGAACTCCCTCAGGAACGCCTCATCTTAAATGCCTGGAACATGGACTTTTCCTCTCCAGTCCAAATCAACCCCTGTTCCCCAGCCAGCTCTACATCTCCTCTAATCTGGTCTCCCCCTGCTCCCAATTCGTTCAAATTAAACTTTGATGGCGCGACTAAGGGAAACCCAGGACCTGCTGGTTACGGAGGAGTCTTCAGAGATGAAATGGGCACAATCAGACACATTTATCACGGCAATATCGGCATCAACACCAATAATGCAGCGGAGCTGGAAGGAATCTGGAAAGGAATCTGCATAGCAGAGCAAGAAAACTTGTATCCTCTTGAGGTTGAAGGAGACTCTTTCATAATAATAGCAGCGATCATCAGAATCCAGGCAGGCTCCCCAGCTTCTAAACCAGCCACAAGTTGGAGACTACTTAGCAGACTGGAGCAAATGGAGGAAAGGTTGCGGATACCCCGAAGCATCACTTTCAGGCACATAAGGCACACAGCCAACAAAGTGGCAGACAAAATGGCTAACCAAGGGGTCAATCAGCAGATTAACAACTTCTCAAGCCCTCTCAGTGATACAAATGATGAACAACTACAGAAGGAATGCATCGCTCTGGCGCAACATGACTATTCAATCCAGGCAGAGAGGCGCTGATCGGAATGCTAGCAAGATAAGGTTGGAGATGTCAGGCAAAGGATCACTCGCAGGTGCCATTGGTCACTGCCAATGTCCAGCTCCTCTCACTAAGGCTCGAAACTGGCCACGCAAGTCAATGAAGGCGGTCGTCCTATGTTCAATCAGGCCCACTTCTGAGCTGGAGAATGCCCATAGCTGGCAGCGCATTTTTGGTCAGGAAGACAACCTGATACACTCCCTTCCATCAAATGGTCAGTGTAAGCGTCAGGCGCACTCATGGTTCAGCCGAGACACGCGCAAACTGGAGATTGGTTTCCAATCGATCCGAAAACATGCTAATCTAATGCAAATTTGTCATATGAGTATGTCAGAATGCCACGGTATTGGCTAGAAATGTCAAGGCTGCGGCCCTGCTATAAAATACTTTGTTTTTAATATAGAAATAGTCTAATTAAGAAAAAAAAATATTTAAATTTAAATTTAATATAATTTAATCTTTATATAAAATATTTACTTTATAAAAAAATCTTCAATTTCTAATGATCCAAAAAACTTTTTAAATAATATAACAATATTCATTATTTAATAGTTACATGTGTTTATATGCATATATATAAATGATTAAAATAAAATATTTTGTAGTTATATTTATTTTAATGTTTATAAAGATTAATTTATGTACATGTAAGATCTGTTTTCATTGGGTTTGATTTTTTTTAAATCTTGATACAGATTTTAGATTGGCTTAGTAAGTGACGTCATTGTTGGTTTGGGATTGGCCCTTTTCAACCTGTAATTTGATTTTGGTCATTTGATTTGATTTTGGATCGACCCTTTTAAAGCTGTTAAATATCATGGGTCGTTCTTAACACAATTGTTAATGCTTGCTGTGCTCAATTCAATCACTGCCCGATGCTGTGTTGTTGAAAATTGAAGCGCTTCAATTCTCTGAAACCTATGCCTGCTGTTGCGCTTCAATTCAGAGACAATTCTCTGATACCCGTGACCGCTACTGCACTTCAATTCAATTCAAATTCTCTGATACCCATGGAAATTGGTTTGCACAGCCCAAAAACAAAGGTCTATAAGGTGCTTATTAAACAAGGCCATGGAACTTGGCTTGCATTGCCAAAACAAGCAGGTCTGATAATGTATGTATAAAATGCGTAACTTATCTCTTAGAATTTGGGAGGATTAAATAATTGAATCGTATATTATATTGTCTCGTGCAGGACTTATGTTGGGAGCTAAGCGGTTATAACATTTATCAACTATGCAGAGAACGCATAGATTTCAGGGGAGTCTCAACTGAATACATTTTTTTTTCACATGACGCGACGCAGAGAATTGCATGAACTGTACTTGTACTACTGTGCTAAAATTATTTTATGCGGCATGGTGGACAGGACAGTATAAAAATAGTGGTGAGATTCGTCCAATCTTTTGATTCTAAAATCTCTTTCTATAGATGTTGGATTTCAAATTATGCATTGTTTTGTTTTGTAGCTGTTCAGTTTTTTCTCTCACAAACGAATTGGGTTTTGATTTTAATGATTCGGCAGAATAGTTGGATTCAATATCCTTTCCTTTCAATATGTTTGACAAAGAACGCACATTCAAACAATGCACTTATTTTGACGAGATCAGATCCACAGGGGCCGAGTGTTATGAAGGGTTTTTTGGTTTGTTTTTCCAGGATTGAGTAGGAGGGTTTTAATGATTGCACTCTGTTCTTTCGCTGATAATGAACGAGAAGGTAATTGAATTTATGGTGGAGATGAAGATCCTTCTCTCTTTTCAAGTGAAATGATGAGCGGGCTAAGTGTTATGAAGGGATGACCTAGAAGGACAGTTTCTCCCGTATATGGAGAAGATGAGCAGCGTGGGGTGTTATATGGAGAAGATGAGAAGATGTGGAGTGTTACATGGAGCAGATGAGCAGTGTGGAGTGGAGGGGGTGGAGCTCGTGCCGGTATTCCCATCCCAAATTTATATATACATATATATATATGCCCTACGCCCTACTTGTACTCTAGTGGGACCGACCCCGACCCTGTGCGTGGAACGAATTCCATACAAAATCTCAAAGGAAAAGGCATGTCAGCGAGTGAGCGAGCAGAAAATTCATCTAATTTTATGGGAATCACAAATCAAAATGTCTGACCTGACCACTGTGTGTTGTCTATATCCTTCCCAGCCGCAGTCCACTCGATCTAGTCATTTATCATGCAAATATGGGTATATTTTCTTATTTTTCATCATGTTATACATTAAAAATGGGATAACCCCACCCCAGTGAACTTTATCAGTTTGATTTGATTATTGTAGGTTTATTTTCAGCTTCTCCATAGGAATGGATGCAGGGAGCAGCCAACTGATTGATGGGATTTAGGATGCTGCTCCTTCCCTGATTGATGGGCTTTAGGATACGCACGTGTCAATTTTGTTTTTGTTTTTGTTTTTCTTTTCAAAGCTTTTGTTAGATAAATCATAAATAAATATTAAATTTAGAAATAGAAATGAAAAAGAAAAGGATAGTTTTGTGAGGTAAGAATAGATTATGTAATTTTTTTTTTTATTGTCACTGACTTTTAAGAGATATTATTTTTGCAGAGAATGACTGGAATATATATGTATGGACAAAGCATTTACATGCCCCCCATGTTCATGACAGAAATTAGCATTTATTTATTCATTATGTAATTACTCTTGAAAATCTCATAATAAAAAAATTATTTTTTGTTTGAAGAGGCTAAAAAGCCCCTTCTCAATGCCCCTGAAAATGAACTATGGCTGTTCTTAAAGGGTTGTGCATCCTCTCTCCTTTTCCACTTCTTAGTTTTTAGTATGTAATTTTTAAATGCATTAAAAAAACTCTTGTTTTTGTATTCATGTTATTTTATGATTGATGGCATTTTTGTACTATGTTTGTGATTGTGTATGGTAATGTTTGATGTTTGAGTTTTATTTAATGCTTGTGTTTACAATGAATATGTATGCCATCAATCACAAACATAGTTCAATATAAATAAAACATTTTTTATTTAAATATTTTACATATATAATTAAAAAATGTATAAGATCTTTCTTAAGGGAAATTGGAAATTGTTTTATGTATATTATTTTATTTTTCCTTTTTAATCTAATTACAATATTATGTATTATTATAATAATTAAATTTAATTTTAAGGGGTGGTAGGTGTGACACAGGCAAGTTCCCTCTGCGGACAGAGGCAACCCCTCTAGCCCTAGACTGGGTCTATTCACCGCAAAGACAATACCAAAGAAAATTTCCTTAGAAAGATGGTGTTATGAAGGCCTACCTTTAGATCGATGTTCGATGAAGTCCTCGTCGTGTCATTCTAGCTCTTGTTCTTCTAATCACTTGTACCTGAAAACAACATGTAGAGAAACACCACGAATGTAATAGGAAACAACTAAACAATCTACTTGAAGAGTCAAGGAACCTCAAGCTATCGACATACAATTTCAACATGCGATAAAGGAAACAAGCTATTGATTTGTATTAATATAAATCAAAGTAAAACTTACAACCGAACCTTCATGTCGTAAGTCTCCTCGAAGGTTTCCATCGGTATGTCTCCGTAAGCATTTACTTGTGAACCATCTCCCAAGGGAACAAATGACTCTCTCTTCAGTTCGAAAGGTTGATGCTAGAAAGTTCTCAAATCAACTCTCCTCAAACAATATAAAGCCAAAATACATATGAGGCTACTTCCACACTCCAATAACACTCTCTACCTCTACTCCACTCTTAGAAACCTAAAACTATCAACTTACATCTAGCTATTATCCAGTTACATCCAAGCTACCTCCAAGCTTGCTCCAAGCTAACTGATCTCATTCATCGAGGAGACATGTATAGGAGGGAAAGGTTCCATAAGAGATGGGAGGAAGAGATTATCTCTTAGGGAGGTTTCACAAAAGGTGGAACAACTATCCCAGAGGAGAGAGGCGAGCTCAACTGACACAACAACTAGCCCTAGGACCGCCCATGAAGCAATTTCATCTTGAAGTTTCGACGAGTTGTTTAAAAAACTTGCCAAATCTGGGTCGGCGCGGGTGCAACATAGGGACAGAGCAAAGACTCCGCTAGGGCTAATGTTAACTCGACCATCTTCGTGGGAGGGATAACTTCTGACCCTTGACGACCTAGAAACTTAGGCAGAAAGGGGTCTGCTTCAGGGATAATGAACTGAGACAGTCTTCCTAAGATTACAAGGAAGGTTTTGGTTGAGGAATCTCTTTTGTGAGTTATTTGAGCATGTTTTGGATACCACTGTCATTTATTGCAATAACCAAAAGTGGGATTCACCTTTCATAGAACCCCATGTTCCACGACCACTCATAGCATATTGATATCAGGTTCCACTTTATCCAGGATATAATACAATGGGGAGCAATAAGGCTCCATCACATCAGGACTGATGAACAAGTTGCTGACATTTTCACAAAGCCCTTGGGGAAGGCCAAGTTCTTAGCCTTCTGAGAGAGGTTTGGAGTCGTGGAAAGGCCCTCCCATGAGGGTCACTCTTGAGTTGGACATTGAGCTTTAGGAGCTCCTAGGGGCATGGGGTACTTCTTTGAGCTATATGAGCACAAGGTGAGTGGTTCAACTTCCCTTATGGAGTATATATACCCCAATATGATTGAGCACAAGGTGAGTGTTCCACCTTCCCCTATGGAGGAAAATATTTGAGAATAGGGTGAGTGGTTCACCTTCCCTATGGTTGATGTCATATGCATAGGATGAGTGGTTCATCTTCTCCTATGAGTAGGATGAGTGGTTCACCTTCTCCTATGATTGCCCCAACATACATCATACCCTTACTGTCTGAGACTCTTGGGAAGTACCTCTCATTTGTCCAATGAGATGGGAAAAGTGGTTATCGGCCATATCACTACAGAGTGACGCATGGTATACATTCATAATCCCTTTGTCTCCTTAATTAAGGGATAATCTCCTTTATTTTAGGAATAACTGTTGCATGACTTCAAAAAGACTTCTAACTTGAATTTATCCAACTAATTAATTCATAACGAATTAATTAATTATTTCCAAGAAGATGGTGAGACTAAATTCGATTTTGATTCAGTATTTTAATTCAAGGACAAATTAAAATTGGAATATTCTGGATTCTATTTTTATCATTTCTTGTTGCTATTTTCAACAGATGGGGTCGAGGATGTCAGTTTGGGCTCCTTTCCCCTATAATGATGGAACTACCTCAAGGGATAAGTCCTTCTCCCACGATAAGAGGATCCATCTCGCATTCATATTTCCTAAATAAGCCTCCCTTCTTCCTAAACACAAGCTAGTCCTGGTGTTATAGTGGCAGAATTTTGGTTTGAGTAGACAAGCAAGCTATTACTAGTTGCAACTATCTAGTTGTGCGAGGGAGAAGTGTGTTTTGGTTTGGAGTGAAGCCTAACGGGAAGAGCTTTAAAACTACTGTTGATTGAGGCCATCATGGAATGCTAGTAGAGGTGTGTGGGAACCTGGTCTTGTCAGAGGAGGATTGCAACGTCAAGACAAATGGTTGTAATCTCTCTTTGATATTAATATATGCAACTATCGATAGATTTCCTACATGTTTTGTAATATAATATATTCATTGCTTAATGTTTCTTGACTTGTTAAGTAGGTTTAATTACAATTTGTCTATTATTATGTTTGTGTGTTGTTGTCGTATACTTGTTTTAGGAGCTTGACATAGGAAGCGAGAGATAGCTGGAGTGAGCAAGCAAGGACATCATCAAGCATGATAAGCGACCAAGAGGTAGGCCCTCTTGATTGATTCTAACCTAAGGAAATCTTCCATAGAATGTATATGTTGTGGCTAGACCCATTATCAGGCTAGAGGAATTCGTTCATGTCCACAATTATAATTTTACTTCACCACACCTATAAACATGGGATTAATTTCCCACTCAAGGTAGTGGTAAGGTTGGGGGTAGGAGAACTAACTGCCACAATGGGAACATGGGACTAATCACCCACTCAACGTAATGGTTAGGTTTTTAAGGTTTATTATTTCCTTTGTTTTTTGGTGTTTCAAAAAACCTCGACATGGTATAAGAGCCATGGAAGAGGTTCAATTCCTCGATTTGCATTTGAGGGGGGACGTTGGAGTGATTGTCACACTAACCTCATTATGAATCGATTAGGTGGAATAACCACCACCTTAGGAACATGGGACTAACCACCCACTAAAGGTAATGGCAAGGGTTTGGAAGTTTACTACTACGTGCAGGGTTTGGTGTAATGGAAAACCTCAACATACATATTTACTTAATACAATTAAATGTGTGTGTGTGTGTGTGTGTATAAGCCCCAAGGATTAACTCAGTTGGTCAAAATTAGTGCCTCGCCATTCGGGAGGTCACAGGGTCCATGCTCCCCGAAGCCCTTGGGGTTAGGCCTAGCTAGCGGGCCGCGGGGCTAGATTCCCTTTGGGGTCGATCGGCCCAGATTTTTCCGTGGACGTAACCGCCACCCATTGACCAGGGTGTTGGTGAACCACAACAAAAAAATAAAAAAATAAAAAGCTATATTTAATACAACTAATATCTATATTTTCGTCATATATATATTATAAACGCACACGCACACAGACACACACACTTACTTTTTCTCTCTATATGCATCTTTACATATTTAATTAATACAAGTAAATTGTTTTATTGTAGTAAATTGTTAGATATATCAATAAAATTTCCATCAAAATTTTGATATCCAAAAATAGTTGTAAGGATTACAAGGACTTTGCCTCCCATACACTCATGTTATAATTAATATGAAACATCCTGAACTTTTCATTATATCACAGTGCCATCATATGATATTTAATTAAGGGTTTCCTATACTAGACCTTAATTTTTTTGGAACTTTGAATAGAACTCAACCATTGATATAAAGAAATATAGAGTGAGCCACAACTTTATGGAAAATATCATACATGGCATTACCTTTAAGGATGCTTAACCAATCAATGCCTCAATATTTCTCTTCTTATATGTCTAATCCTTATTTTTGTTTAAGTGAGGGATTATTTTGTTCTAGGAATGAAAAATATTTTGTTAAAATGAGGTTTTATTGGGGTATAATTAATAATGGAAAAAGATTCTTTAAATCTTGACCACTAAGATACGTATTTTGAATAACTTACTTTATGATTGATCTTGATAGGTAAGGTTCTATACATGTTTGTCTCATTTTATTTTAGATAGAAGAAAATTATTATACATATATATCACAATCCAAGGAAATTGCCATAATAAGAAAGAACGTGTTGTTCATATATTATCATAGAAATGTTGTTACAAGCATTGTGGCTCACTGTTAGACATATCAACATTTATATCATCTTCCTATCACACTACTTGATGCATACATCTACCGAAAAAATTCTACATTTAGATTCTATCTCTATCAAACTTACCATGAGTCTATCTCTTTGATTCTTATAGCCAACATAGGCTCTCACATAAAATAATTGAAATTAATTCCGTCATTGAGATCTCCACCTAAGGTTCATTATGCTTCCTCGAAATGTTCCATACTTGGTTTGCAACAATTAGTTTTCATGGTTGCTATTCCGATTCTCTCCTCCATGTTATAACTTTATATCCACATCAACATCAATCCATATTCCATGTTCAAGTGGCTTTACATAATTGCCTTTGCATGTGATCCATTACTCACCTTTTCTTCCTGGAAACAACAATGATATGTACAATCTCCCATCTTGATTCAAGTTATATGATACTATTCTCTAGTATGTAATAAATCTTTGACTTGTTAGCCCTTCATCCACATGTAGTTTTTTCTATCTCAGTTGGTGTTGGTGGTACATTATCACAATGCTTTTACACGTCCACTATTAGTCATGTTCAATCTATTCTTCAACATAACTTCTTTCCTTTCACCATTTAGCATTATGTTTCCTTCTTGATACCATCATGGCTTGTCTAATCTCATAATGATTTCTCATCATTTGATGTCACTTTGTAAAATTGGGTTTTCCCTCCAATTACATATCGACATTCCCTTTCCCTTAAGGCATGCATTTATGTAGCTTTACCTAGTTGCCATGAATCACTTTTTTGATGTTCTCTTTTCCCCACTATAACTCCCTCTTATCAAAATCCTTCTTCGACTAGGAGCCCATCGACCCAATGTTCTCTTCCTTAACTCATCTCCAATTAATCTAGACTCGTCTTTTTTCATTTTCTTTATAATGTTTACAATCTTTGTGCTTGTGCAATTAACACACTCTAAACTTTTGCGTTCTCTTCTTCTATTGTTGGTTTGCATCATATCTCTCCTTTGTAAATGAGTAAATGAGACTCTCGTATTATTTATCTCAATCTATTGGTGCTCCTTCCTTGTTCACGTTTCCTCATGTTGTGAAGTCATAAAACAAGACGAGAAAATATTGTATAACTTTCCAATATCTCTTAATTTTGATAATTTCTAAGGATTTTTAAAGTTTTTAGAGTTTTGGTGATTTTTAAGATGCATGTTTTTATTGTATAAAATTTCGGTGAAGCATTTTTAATATGGTTTTTTTGAAGAGAGAGAGAGAGAGTATATGAATTAAATTTAGTCTCGAATGTTTTCCTTATATTGAAATCTAAATAGTTTTGAACTCCATCCTTCCCAAAATGATTGAATAGACAGAGAATTAAGATGTGAGTTGTAATGGTTTAAATTATTTTATCAAAGAGGATGATCAATTATCATATATTCAATGTTGAATCCCAAACTCATTATGAAAAAGGTCTGGTCAAATTTGTTTTGTTTGAAAATATTACTATTGCTAAAAGAAAATCTGGATATAAAAAATTAAAAATAATAATAATAGCAACAACATGATATATTTTGAATTTTAAAATACCTTATTCATAATTAATTTAATTCCAAATCCAACTCTTCTAGAGT